>JBBPBX010048793.1:0-15313 GCA_038048925.1 Garcialebias charrua
TGTGACTCAATGAGACTACCTTTATGAATTTCAAAGAGTTAAAAATTGGGGACATTTTTATGGAGGACAGCACAAGCTGTCTGTCCTAAACCCTCGATAGATAATAGGGATCAATGACTAGTGTAGTTTTTTGTTGTTGTTTTTTTATTTTATTTTAACCAGCCATGTTACAGGAACTATTCAGAAAAAAAATATATATACTGTATGTATTTATGTACATTACCGGTACGTATATAATTAAAAGTTTAAATTTTCTTTCTGTGTAAATAGCTCATGTTACAACACATGTAGAGTTAGTCAGGCTCAGAGGTTGTTGCCATTGTTATTTTGTGGGTCAGAAGCTAAAATTTTTTTACATACCCTTCATTAAAGTAGTTTTTTATTTCCTAATGTTTGTTTTTATTTGACCACCAGCATATGTGTAGCAAAAACAATGTTTGATCCTGATTTTTAAAGGACATTTTACAGGTTCACTCAGTTTATTTGACCATCATAATTTTTCTTATTTAGCCTACGTTTTGAAATATTTTAACCACTGTGATCTTTTTCTATGCTGTTGTTGCCTTTTCATTCTTTTCCTCTCAACTTTCCTTCCAGTCAAAAGAGTGAATTGTAGGAGGTTGCAGATTTGTTGGACAGAGATAAGAGTCCTTATCTTCTCCCCACCAGACGGTGACAGACCCGATCCAATCAAGACCTGGTTAAAACAATTCATTGACTTGTACTCTAAAACCCAAGAAGAAATGGCTTAGGGGAGGCACAGAGAGGATGAAGATGAGGGTCTTTTTGATAAATTCTCCAACTTGAAGATGCAATGCACTTTTTAATTGTAGGAGGTTATTTTAGAATGAATGGCATTTTAATTGAGTAGACAGATTTCTGTTCCTAAAATATGTAATTATCAGTTTTTTTGTCAAGTCACATTTCTTAAATGCAACTCTTGCTTTGGTTAAACAGGAACATGATCACTCACAATATGACCCTGGCATACATGTTGGTTTCGGCACCATTACTGATTGCATGAAACTTGGGTACACACATTTAACTATTAGGCTATCATCAGAATTATTAGACACCCATAAAAAACAAGTTCAACTTCAACCTTATATCCATCCATCCATTATCTTTACTCGCTTCTTCTTTATTTGGGTTGTGGGAGTCACTGGTGCCCATGTCCAGCCATCACTGTGTGAGAGGCGGGGGACACCCTGGACAGGTCTCCAGTAAATCACAGAGACACATAAAGACAAACAAGACAAACAACCATTCACTCTCTCACTCACACCTAGGGACAATTTAGAGTCACCAATCAGCCTAACATGCATGTTGTTAGTCTGTGGGAGGAAACTGGAGTACACAGAGAAAACCCACACATGCACGGAGAGAACATGCAAACTCCACCCAGAAAGACCCCCGCCGGGATTCAATGGCAGCCTTCTCAGTGAGGAGCGGTAGCTCTGCCAACTGCTCCACTGTGTCACCCCTAAAGCATCTAGTGTTAAACACAATGTGAAAAAAGTTTCTTAATTAGAGAGTTGTGTGATTAAATGTGAAATGCACAAAACAATTAAAAGTTAAAGGATTTAACTACATGAAAATTCACGATGGCATAAAGTTGATGCCATAAATTTACAGTAATGGAAGATTAGTTAGTTGATGACAACTTTCTAAAAATAAAAAATAAAATACAAAAGGTTATTTTAGTAAATGAGTGATGCTTTCCCCTTTTGTAATGTTCTTGATTTACTCAACCAACTAATAAACAAAGCAAAACCCCAAATTACAGCTAAAATTTGGAGTTTTATTTTGTTCACTTAAGCATAAATCAAGAACATTACAAAAGGAGAAAGCATCACTCATTTATTAAATAACTTTTCTGTGCCTGCAGCCAAAACATATTACAAAGTACTGTAGTAACTAGAATAAAGTTTTGCCTTAATTAATCTTTACTTTTCAATCAGTCCTTCTGGGTTTCCTGAAAAAAAAAAGGTATAGAATGATATGTGAGCACTGAATCATTTCTTCATGAATACCTCTCCAATGTTTAACTCAGTAGTTCATTAATATTTCTCGAGGTCCCCGTATTGTCACTGTCTCAGGGGCGAGAAACCTCTTTTCACACTCAGTCCTAAACCTTTTTATTTCCATGTCATGATGTCTTTTGATATGATTTATGCCTGTGAGAAGCTTTTCATGGACTAAATGTCACAGATGTGATTCATGTGCTAACATGTCAGACCTTGTCATTTCCCTTCCATCCAACGTGCCTAAAAGGTTACTGTGACTGCCCCTACCTCTCTACAGCTGACTGCTGCTGTTTGTTCCCATCCAGTGGATGGTGCAGGTATAAATGAAGAAAATACCTGCTCTCCTCACCTCCCATCACAAGTTTGTCAACTAAATGTCTGAAAATTGACACTGAATATTTAACCATTTCACCACACAAAGTCATATCATAGCAGCTCTGCCCAGTAAATCCAGGCTGCATTTTTTTTCCATGAGTCAGATTTGGTAGAAATTTGGTTCCCTACTAAACTTTAGGAGGAACAGTGAGCTAACAAATATTTAGTTTACATTTTTAAGAGTAAAGTTGAAACTAGACGTGATGCTGGAGGCTCCTTCAACACATCCAGTGCCTTTATTACCTCTTCTAGTTTAGAAAAATGTAATTTATGTTCAAGTGCTTCCCGAAAGAACTGAAAGACGTTATTGCTCCTATCCAGTTTGTGTACATCTTTACAAGAGTTAGAAATTGTGGATTAATTTGTGAGGAGCCAACACCGCAGTGAGAAAGGCTACAGTATGCAGAAGCTCAAGGAAATGTGATGAACTGTAACATTAACACCATCATCCACTTCATTTAAATTAGCAGATTTTCACCAAAATCATAGGAACCCCAGTCCCTTTGCACCGCGTCACACAATCCAAGCTGCATGGCCTCAACATGCTTGCTCTGAGTGTAAGTGGAACAATGTCAGGCTGTTGTTTAGTCTTTTAGCTGCAAGGTGAGAGAATAGTTATCCTCCATTGATATAAAAGGATTAAGGATTACTTGATTTAGCAGTAGGAGATGAAGATGATATAAAAGGTGAAGGTGATAAAGCCATTAACTGTTTGTTAGTGAAATATCTTATGAGCCACTGAATGAATTTCAATTAAAACATTTCAGAAAATTTGTATCTTTGTGTTTGCTTTTGTTGATCTGATGTGGCAATCATAACTCAGTCAGTTTTATAGATTTTGAGCTTGATAATTTAATAGCTGAAAGTCCTCCAGAACACATTCTACAGGCACAAAGTGATTGCAGCAGATATTGTTTAACGTTTTGGCATGCAAGGCACAGGCAACGTGCATTCCTTCAAAGAACGTTTTTTGTTGGAATATTCATACAAATCCATCCTACTTGCACCATTATATTCTATCATGTTGTTGTTTACTAAATTTATTTTAGTCCTTGTAAATATTCTATTTACTTTTCACTTTTTGATACTTTGTTTTGTACCAGGTGCAAATTTTTTTTAATGCTCCAAAGTGGAGACAAGACTTTGGTTTATATTGATGTCAGCTACGCACAGTGTCTGTTAAAATAAATTAAATTAAAAAAAATGACTAGCAAGGTTGATTCAGGTCCTCTGGATGGATTCTTCTTTGTTGAAATGTTTCGTCTTTTATCCAAAAGACTTATTCAGTCTGAGGAGCTGCAAAAAACTAGACTTATAGGCAGCACCTTCTCAAAGTGCATCAACTTGTAGTTTGCTGGTGACAGACAAAACTCATGTTCACATGCAAAAGTAGGAACATCAGCCTAACAATCGATCATTAATGCCCTGATGGCCGCTTGCACAGAGGGCTGAAGGCTGGTTTATACTTCTTGTCGCACGTCTTTTACCCCCCCGTTGAGTGAACCCAGCGATGACGTAATTGCGTGTGTGAGTGTTTATACTTGGAAAGACATGGGGGATACATTATAGTAAATCCCTCCCTCTTCCCTCCCACTGCATACGTCGGCAAGGGTCTCTGCTTGCTTTAAACGTGCATTTTTACATAACAGCGGAGTTTTCTTTGTTTTAAAAGCTGCGCGATCCAATTCATTTTGTCAACTTTACACACGCATGCTTTAGCTCCTGTGTGCGCGCGCGTGTTCGTAAATATATATATATGTATTCGTGTGTGTGCGCTCACGGTTTGCGTGTGCGCGCGCGCACAGACGAGTTTCTCTTCAAAACTATCCATGTCAAAACAAAAACGCACACAAACTTTGAACCAATCACACGCTGCGAGCCGCATCCACCGCGTCTCAGAGTTCTGACTGGGGGCCATGTACTGTACAAGATAGCTGTCATCGGGGGATTGCAGCGGGAGTGCAGACAGAAGTTGCACAACTTTTTCACTCAACGGGGGGTAAAAGACGTGCGACAAGAAGTATAAACCATACTTGAGTGAAAATTGCATTAACAGCATTGTAAGAGGGGGACAGTTGAACACGAAGAACTTTGTCCCCTGTTTAACGATGGACAAGTTCTCTTCACAAAGACGGCTTTCTTTACTCCTCTCAAACCAACGTTCCTCTCTATGAAGGATGTGCACATCTTCATACCTGAAAGAGTGACCACTGGCCTGGAG
This sequence comes from Garcialebias charrua, assembly GCA_038048925.1. Taxonomy (NCBI): domain Eukaryota; kingdom Metazoa; phylum Chordata; class Actinopteri; order Cyprinodontiformes; family Rivulidae; genus Garcialebias; species Garcialebias charrua. The sequence goes on from JBBPBX010048793.1 coordinate 4,624, forward strand.
ATGGCAATTATCTACCTAGATTATTGTGCATGCATCAGGGAAAAAAGCTTAGAGCCAAAAATGAAGCAACCTTCAGAACAGAACTTAATTACTTTTTGTCTGAGATAGTCCCTTGCACTGCCTCTCCTGCTGCAAACTAAGAAATGATATTGATGCGTTATTGTAACTGTAATAATGCGCCGTGCTCCAAATATAGAGGCAACTGAATTTATTTTGTAAAAGTGACAGCTGACAGTTTTGTATATTTTGTAATAAAATAAGGCACATCACGGTAACGACAAGACAACAAGAACATCAGTGAGGACGTAAATGAGAAAAATCTAATTACTTTGCTGCTTCATGTGTGATTGATCTCTAACTGGTATATGAACATTTAAAAGAAATAATCCTGTTTTTATTTTACCATGTTACTTTACTCTGACCTGTGCAGCAAAATTCCTGTAGCTGAAGAAATAAGTATTTTACAGAAGTTCATGCTCAATAATCCAAGTACAAATCCATTCAGTCAGGTAGATGGTTTCTTTCTTTTGCTGAGACGTTTAGTCCTTCATCCAGCGGACTTCTTCAGTCCGAGGAGCCACAAACAAACTGGAGTTCCACAAATACCACACTCTCATAGTGGGGAAAAAACAGTTTGCTGGTGATAAGATGGTTTCTGGGCCCCACCTTCTCCCCCGTCAACTCCTCTGAGGCAGTCATGTCAAAATGATTGTGGAACTCCATGGGTGCCAACAATGGCAGTTCATATTTACAGAATGGTTAGCCCCCTATGGGTTACCAGTAAACTTTGATAATGGAGCATACTTTTGGTGTTGATAGTAATGTTTTCTGCTATGTGCAAAGTCAGATGAGAACAGAAATATTTTATGCACATTTTCTGAGCAGTCAGTTGATCAGCATCACACGACAAAGATTGTTGTGTCTCATGGATTTGACTGATGCTTCATTTAACTATATGACCAACACTAGGGTTTGTAGAGCTTTCTACAGTTTGAATCAGCAGACGACATTGAAGCTGGAGCCAGTTATAGGCTTCAACTGCATTTCCACCACACCCTCTGATTCATCGTCCTGTAAACGCTATGCAATGATGGCCACACCAGCTTGAACTCATGTGAAAATGATTGAGTACATTTGTTTCCACGTCACTGTAGCACTTTGAGATTTTCATTAATGAAAAGTGCGTTATAAATTGAATTCATTATTATTATTATTATTATTATTATTACTGTATCACGATGCCTCATTGCATCTTTGAGTTTAATGATGACAGAGAGCCAGGATGTACTGTCATTTATTAAAATGTCCATGATCCAGAACAAGAAGTCATGCAGCAGGGAACGAGCTGATCGTCAATCATCTAGTCAACTTTGATGAAAAACAGCGATGGAGAAAACAAAATGAATAAGAGTAAAAGGAAAACAAAAAAATGAATGAAACACATGCAGGTCAGGTCAAAGACAAATGAATCAGAAAATACACCTGGGGTTTCCACCTCACATAGTGGGATGACCCAAAGCTGCTTCTCTGGATGGAGTCAAATGAGTGACAGAGGTGAAGGTCTTTATTATCTGGCTGAGTCAATGGGTCGACCAACAGCAGCAGTCATGCGCGTAGCGAGGGGGGGGTTCTGGGGGTTCGTACGAACCGCCCACTTTGCCTATGAAGTCCCATCTAGGGATTTTATGAGGGGCAGTTCGTTTAAAGGAGAAGTTGACCAGAATGAAGCAACATGTCTCTGTAGCTAACTGGAAACGCATTGGGTTGGTTGCCGTTCCAAACCTTATCTAGACCAAGTGGGTTCGATTCCCACTTGGCATAACTTTTTTTTATTTTATTTTTTAGATTATTTATTCATTCCAGATTAAAAAAACACAAGAAAACTATTTAAAAAAACAACAAGAAATAAAACAATACATGAAATGAAAGGAAGCAGAAAAAGAAAATAATCTTATTATATCTGCCCCTTCTCAAACAAATGTTTTTTTTTTTCAAACACTCGATACATAGTTCCCATGTGACGTCACATCTGTGGGTTGTCCTGTTTGACCCTCCCACAGGTAGGCAAAGCAGCAGTTGGAGCGCGTTCTACTGGATGTCCATTTTTCACGTTGTTTTTTTTGTTAATTTCTAATTAATTGCAATGGTTACTTCGTGTTGTGTCAGTGGGTGTTCCAGTCGGGTAGACGTTTGGGCAACGCGCAGGTTTCACTTAATCAAAAAAAAAGTAAACGTGAAGGATTTATTTCATCGGAGAAACTCAAAACCGCCCCATCTCTGCTTGGATCTGCTCAGAAGACATCGTGCTTTTGGCCGGTAAACAAAATATTCTACATAAATCATTTTGTGAAACAATGTTAGAGTACAACTGTCTGTGTGTTAGAGCTGTGTTTTTTATTTATTTTTTATTTAGCGACAGCATGCTGTGGCTAGCTTAGCATCTCGCTAACGGACAACGGCCTCCTCACGGTCCACCGGGACCGGCGGGGAGACCGTCCCAGTTGGAGAAGGAGGACGGGAGCCAAGTCGTGCGGGCGACGCGTCGGTCCCATGGGACGTGCCCCCGCGGCCGCGACGGATCCACGCCGTCCGACCTGAGCTGGAGGGACTCTCCGCTCCAGTGCTAACAACAGGCTAACTTCCAACACGGTAACACTCAAGTGCTGGTTCTGGTCCGTGTTCAGCCTGGACTGTTTGTGTTGGCTGTGTGTTATTTTAGTTAAACCTTTTTTTAGCTGGTTAGATATGATTGAGACAGTTTACACATCTTTTTTGGATTTAAAGCTGTGAAGCCGGTGTGCTGTGAAGCCGGTGTGCGCTCTTTGTAGTAATTAAATAATTAATGATATCGGAGTAACTACTTTGTGACAAGTTGTCTGATTCGTCTGCCATGATTTCTTTCTCAAACTCATTTAACTCGACCACTGCCAGTTTGCTCTTGTTCCTTGGTGAAGCTGTGGTAGCTCGTGTTTTTGTCCGTATAATTTGCTCTGCTAGTTCGCCATTTTGCCTTCTCTGCCTTCAGATGTGGTGCGGAAGCCGGTATGGGGGCGTGTCTGGGAACTATATATAGGCTTCATCAGGTCGTGATCTACAGCTTTCACTGGAGCGGTTTGCAGCCGAGTGTGATGCGGCCGGGATGAGGATCAGTTCCTCCAAATCCGAGGCCATGGTCTTGAGCCGGAAAAGGGTAGCATGCCCTCTCCGGGTCGGGATGAGGTCCTGCCCCAAGTGGAGGAGTTTAAGTATCTCGGGGTCTTGTTCACGAATGAGGGAAAACTGGAGCGTGAGATCGATAGGCGGATAGGTGCAGCGTCCGCAGTGAAGCGGGCGCTGTACCGGTCTGTCGTGGTGAAGAGAGAGCTGAGTCAAAAGGCAAAGCTCTCAATTTACCAATCAATCTACGTTCCCACCCTCAGCTATGGTCATCTATGGCACTGAATCTGCACTGCTCAAAGTGCAGAATGACATTCTTCTGTCTCTGGATGCAAAAAACCCTGTTCTGCTGGTGATGTTAGATCTTTCAGCAGCTTTTGACACCGTCGACCATCAGGTACTAATCAACCGTTTGTCTCAGCAGGTTGGCCTCCAGGGAGCTGTGCTAGAGTGGTTCAGATCTTACCTAACTGGGAGAACTTTTTCTGTCATGATAGGTGATCTGTCCTCCTCTTCATCAACCCCTCTGACCTCTGGCGTACCACAGGGATCCATTCTGGGGCCAGTCCTCTTCTCTCTTTACATGCTGCCATTAGGATCAATCATTGCACGTCATAATCTGTCTTTTCACATGTATGCAGACGATTTACAAATCTATCTGCCAGTCACTCCCAACCCCTCACTCAGTTCAAACACTCTTGTCAACTGCTTAAATGACATTAAGCACTGGCTCTCTCAAAACTTCCTCCACCTAAACACAGATAAAACTGAATGCATTTTATTTAGTGCACCTGGTGACACCAGCAACATCCTTCCCAGTCCCAGTGTTGGTTTTCCCCTCCCCCACTTCAACCCGGTGGTCAGAAATCTTGGAGTGCAGCTTGACTCCAACTTAAAGCTTGATAAACAGATCAGTTCTGTTGTCAAGACCAGCTTTTTCCAGCTCCGTCTGCTCTCCAAAGTCAAGTCATTTCTCAGCCGTGGTGATCTGGAGAAGGCCATCCATGCCTTTGTGACCTCCAGACTTGATTATTGTAATGCTTTGTATGTTGGTATTAATCAATCCTCCATCTCCCGTTTACAGCTTGTACAGAACTCTGCCGCGCGCTTTTTGACCAACACACGAAAATATGAACACATCACTCCTGTCCTGTCCTCTCTACACTGGCTCCCGGTTCAGTTCAGGATACAGTTCAAGCTGCTCCTGTTTGTTTTCAAAGCTCTGAATGGACTTGCTCCTCTGTACATCTCAGAACTTTTGAAAGTCCATCAGCCCGGCAGAGCTTTACGATCTGCCAGTCAACACCTGCTGGAGGTGCCTCGCTCAAGGTACAAACAATGGGGAGACCGGTCCTTTTCTGTTGCCGGCCCAAAAGCCTGGAACAGCCTCCCCCTTGAGCTGCGTGCCACCTCTGATCTGACTCTGTTCAAAACCAGACTGAAGACCCACTTGTTCAAAAAAGCTTTCAGTGTGTAACTTTTATTACTTTGGTATTTTAGTATGTAGCTTTTTATTTCCATTGCCTCATTTTATTGCTGTTACTTTTATTATATTTTCACTGATTTATTGTACCGATTTTTATATTTTCTGTCCTGTTAAGCACCTTGGTCAATGCAAGGCATTGTAGGAAGGTGCTATACAAATAAAGTTTATTATTATTATCTATGGTCATGAGCTTTGGGTTGTGACCGAAAGAACGAGATCTCGGATACAAGCGGCTGAAATGAGTTTTCTCCGCAGGGTGTCTGGACTCTCCCTTAGAGATAGGGTGAGAAGCTCAGTCATCCGGGAGGGACTCGGAGTAGAGCCGCTGCTTCTCCACATCGAGAGGAGCCAGTTGAGGTGGCTCGGGCATCTGGTTAGGATGCCTCCTGGACGCCTCCCTGGTGAGGTGTTCCGGGCATGTCCCACCGGGAGGAGACCCAGAGGAAGACCCAGGACACGCTGGAGGGACTATGTTTCTCGGCTGGCCTGGGAACGCCTTGGGATTCCCCCAGAGGAGCTGCTCCAAGTGGCTGGGGAGAGGGAAGTCTGGGCCTCCCTACTTAGGCTGCTACCCCCGTGACCCGACCCGGGATAAGCGGATGACAATGGATGGATGGATGGATGGATAGATAGCATAAAACAACTAAATAGTAGCTGAAAACAGAAAAAGCTGAAATTTGCAGAAATAAGCTGAAAGGAGCATAATAAGCTGGAATAATCAGAAAGAAGTTACAAAAAGCACAAACACGTAGTTAGCAGAAAGAAGCTGAAAGGAGCACAAAACAGCAGTAAAAAACAGCTGAAGTAAACTGAAAGTCGCTGAAAACAGGAAGCTGAAAGAAGCTGAAGCAGAACAAAATGTGAAAGAAGCAGTAAAAGGTTATAAAATGAGCTCAATTCATTTTCTATGAGGAAAATATGGCAGAAAAGGCTAAATATTTCAAAATGCTAAAATTGCACCAATATAAGATGTCATAGGATTGTCCTGAAACAGCTGAACGCTTTGATTCTTGGCAACAAAGTTCATGCTCAATCATCCAGGTATCAAATCCAATCATTCTCAGTTGGGTCATCTGGACAGTTTATTTTTTTATAGAGATGTTTCACCCTCTATCCACAGGGCTTCATCAGTCTGAGGAGTTTCAGCAAACTGTTTCCCCACCAAGCAGTAAACTCCTTAAGTGGACCAACTAGTTTGCTGGAGCCAAGATGGTTTCTGGGGGCCGTCCTGTCCTTCGTCGACTCCTCCCAGGCAGCCACAGCCCAAGTGGTTCAAGGAAAGAAAGTTCATGTTCAATAATCCAGGTACCAAATCCAATCCTTCTCAGTCAGGTCATCTGGAGCATGAACTTTGTTGCCTTGAACCACCAGACTTTTACACTTTCTGCTTTTAGACGTTCATTAAATATTAGGAAGCTGTCTGGCTGCATGTTCCTCAGTGTCAGCCCTGGTTAGCTCCAGATGATTCTAATCACTTACGTGAAGTTTTCAGAATTAACATTTACTAAATTTTACCATCACGGTGCACGTAAACATTCCAACATGCCAAAAGGCTGACGGTGAACGGCTCAAACAGAGCGACGTCAGGCTGCAAGTCTTTTTCTGCTTCTTGTTCCTGTTGTCAGTAACAAGGACGGTGACTAGTAGGGGTGCAAATCTCTCAGTGTCTGGAGAATCGATTCGATTCCGATTTTTGATGCACCGATTCAATTAAAAATCGATTTTCGATTCTAAAACAATTTTCATTCCAGGATCGATTTTCGATTCAGAAACAATTTTCGATTCTGAAACGATTTTCAATTCTGAAACAATTTTCAATTGAAATCATGAAAAGATTAAACAATAATGTAAACAAATAAAACATTTATTTAAAACAATAATGTCAGAGTCAGAGTACTTTTATTAACATTGCACAAGTTTGCACCAGTACAGCGTGAATATGTACGCACAGTCATCCAGAAGGGTACTACGTGTGTGAAGCTGCTGCTATCAGGACATCATATGAGACATCAAAGATATATCACATTTTGTTCTTCAGCGCGGCCTCTCCCATCCGTATCGGGATGAAGGTCACAGGTGTGAAACAAGGAAAGATCCATGAGGGAATTAGCGTTGGTATTACAAAAAAAGATATATCACATTTTGTCTTACAGGACACCATATGAGACATCAAAAAAACTCTACCAGCAGCACATTTAAGACAAATCACATTTGCATTTGAGGACGAAGCAGTGAGACAAGTCCATGCGCTCCATTTCAGATTAGCCAGAGTTCTGATGATGACGTGATCAGCCAGCCTTATCTGTCTCAGAGGACACAGTACAGTTCTCTGGGGAGGGAGGGGGGTGCGACAGAAGCTTCATTTCTTCAGTTGCTCCACTCTGGAGATTTTGTAGACAGCCTGTCCAGGCTGTCAGGGAGTCTGATTAGATTAGCGTGTTTTATCTTTAGGGCAGGCTCACAGTGTTCTTTCTGCGGCCTTGAGTCCAGGTGGCTGTTTGGAATCCAATACACTCCAAATTATGGGAACTTTCCACCGACCCGAACTATGAATCAACCTCCAGATGTGACCCTCCTGGGTGTTGCACACGAGTCCCGAACCTTACCGGTGGTCTGCGGTCCTCAGTGGCCGCCTCCACTTTGCGGCTCAACTCATAAAGCAGCTGATTAATTGATGTCACAGCTCTGATAACACTCTCTGTTTGAGAAGGGAGCTTCGACAGCGCGTGATTCGCCTCGGAAGTCTTCCTCATTTTCCGATAGAAGAGAACTCCACACAAGCCAAAAAGCAGAGCACCTACTATCATAATTCCAATTATGAATATATCCTCCACATCCTCGACAGAAAGCACATCCAGGCATAACATCTTCCACTCCCCCCAGGAATCCATGATATAACCTGCAGGATGCGACTGCAAAGGGCACGCCAGTTCCCCAGGACCGGAACGCTTCGTAGAAAAAAATCTTATCAATAGAGTTAACAGCCCATAATGTATGCTTGTAGCAAACATCAATAATGTCAAATAATACAGTATAAATACAGCAGGCTGAATTGTGAGCAGATGGGTATATGAATAGAATGCAGCAGCTTTAATCGGGTCCTGGAGGACACTGGTGCCTATATCCAGCAGTCACTGTGCGAGAGGCAGGGGACACCCTGGACATGTCTCCAGTCCATCACAAATAATTCAAAATACAAACGTAAACAAAGATTTCAGCATAAACATTTAACTCAAAATAAAATAGACTTCAAAATCATATTGCATTCATCCATGTTTCAAATGTGTAAGGATGCATTTTGTTTAAAAGATTTGTTCGGTAAATCTTTTCAGCGACAGCCATCTATCCATCAACTTTACCACTTTATCCTTATCGGGTCCTGGAGGTCACTGGTTCGGGTCAGATTTCTTCTTCTTTCTGCCACCTTTCATTTTATGTATTCTTTCATATACTATGAGATATGGTCTTATTTTCTTTATCTTTTAGGTTTTAATGTAAAAAAATTTTTTATATATATATATCCACCTTATTCCTACGCCCCATGATGCTTTGCGCGAATTATGTGAACGACTTCCGCCGAAAGTCAGAACCGGCACTTTTGTTACACGCTAGCAACGCGCTAACCGGTTTTCGTCAGAGGTTTTAGGTCATAAAATATGTGGGAACACAAACTATCACAACTCAAATGTGGAGATATTGTTTTACCGCTACCTACAGCTGTTGAGGGGTGGGAGGACGACTTGAAGAAGTGGCCGAAAATAACGTACACTAGCATGTTTAGCTACTAGCATACTTAGCTACTTTGACAGTTGCTTCAGATGGCGAAGCGATGAGCAATCTGAAAAGCTCTGAAGCTTATTAGTATCTTCACATTAACAAGGTTGGTCCTGTTATGTTAAGAGAGCTGGGACACTTTATTTAAACAAACATAAAGCCCAGTCTAAGCATTAAAACTCCACATCACCAGGTCCAGCTAACAATGATGTTGCTTTGGACTTTTGAGCTGCAAGATGTTTATCTGGACACCAACTGAGCACCTGGAGCTTGACATTTCTTTTGACAAAGACTTTACTGATTCACAAATGAAGCACCTTGAGAACTTTTAATAAAATACAGTAAATGAAAACAAATAATGAAATAGACAGGAAACGATCTTTAAAAACTTGATAATGACAAAAGTGACATTTAGATAGAAACAGTAGTTTAATCCAAAATTAACTGATATAGTGCACACAAAAAACTAACCTTGTAAGAAGGTTAACAGTCAACTATTGTACATAACAAATTAATCATTTTAGCAAATACTTTTATAATGTAATAGTTAACATATCCTTTAAAAAAACATGTTAAGAGTTGTGTTACGTTTACAGCAAGTACACCAGTACTGTACATGTTTGAGAAAAATGTTTACATTTAATGTCTTCTCACTTCTCACTTGAAATAAGCTGGCATCCTTTGCGTGTGAATGCTGGAATGATTAAATTGACACCATGCTCTTGCAGCAGGTCCCTCACTGTGAAACCACGATCACCCATCACCTCATCTCCAGCACGCAGATAGTCCAGAAACCCAGAGTTCTGTGTTATATACCTGTCACTGCATTTACCACCATAAGCATCTGAAATAAACATGATTATTCCAGAGGGAGAAACAGCCAATAAATATTTCACAGTGTTATTTGCATGTATGATTCACTTCTGGAGTCCAAGTTTTTAGCTTTCTGCAAAACATGTTGCTTTAATTGTTTCACGGGGCAACCATAGAATAAGATTGTTGGTTTGTTCTGACATTATGTCAATCCACATTCCAACAGTCATGCTGCATGTGACTGGTGGTGTTGAGCAGCTCCACACTCTCATCAAGCCCATCTGAAAGTAAAAGTACAGTATACAAACTTTAGGGTTCATTTATGAACACACACACACACACACACACCTATATTATATATATATATATATATATATAAACATATATATATATATATATAGATATATAGATAGATATGTATAAATATATATATATATATATATATATATATATATATATATAAACACACACCTATATTATATATATATATATAGATAGATATGTATAAATAAACGCACACACAGCATACATATATAGGTGCGTGTGTTTATTTGCCAGTTATGAACGAAAATATTAGTATCATTTAATCACTGACTACATAAAATCATAACACTAAAAGCTGTCTCTTAAATCATACCTGGTGTTCTCGATCCTCTGGAGGATACTGTGACTTTTTTCAGGTGGTTTCTCGTAGCCCAGCCACAAAGAAGGATGCGGGTTTTTCTTATCGGAGCCTGTTCAACACACACTAGTTGCAGCCACAAATTCAGCTTCGTCTGATTATTCATACAGCCACGAACAGTGCAACAGGTACCAGAGCTCCACAAGACATCTTCGTGACAATATTAGCTCAAAATAACAGAAAACAGAACTTTAACAGAACTTCTACGATGCGCGCAGATTAGCAAGCAAACAACGAGGAGCCAATGCAAAAATTCTACTTCCGGGGTCAAACGGAAGTACGGCACATTATCGCTTCTACAGTGACACCCCCAAGAATAAGGTGGATATATACATACATATATATATATATACATACATACATACATACATACATACATACATACATACATATATACATACATACATACATACATACATACATACATACATACATACATACATACATACATACATACATACATACATACATACATACATACATACATAACATACATACATACATACATACATACATACATACATACATACATACATACATACATACATACATACATACATACATACATACATACATACATACATACATACATACATACATACATACATACATACATACATACATACATACATACATACATACATACATACATACATACATACATACATACATACATACATACATACATACATACATACATACATACATACATACATACATACATACATACATACATACAGTACATACATACATACATACATACATACATACATACATAC
>JBBPBX010048795.1:5194-18083 GCA_038048925.1 Garcialebias charrua
TGCTAAACTAGGGTCTTTGTCCTACCTGAGCCCAACAGGTGAGATGTTAGTCAAAACAAGTGGAGGTGTGTCTCTGTGCCACTGAAGGCTAATTGATTTTAACCTGAACATGTGTCTCACGAGTTAAATGACAACATTTAAAGTTGTGTGTTTAAATAGGAAATTTTATTTATGACACGTTTATGTCCTTTGAAGATGGAGCAGAACTTTGGCTCAGTCATCCTTAAAATGTAGTCTTCTCTTTCAGAGAAACAAATGATGTTTTTGCAACAATAATTAGATTTAATACCTAAAAGTAAACATTTAGAGCCTGCGCATATTTACATGGTGCTTAAATCTAATCATGTGGTGGCGACACAACATGGCAGTAAACTCAGACTTCCTCCCTGGATCAAACTGATAGATTTGTCTTGTCCATCCAGTGCCAGTGGGGATTTAAGCCTCTTTTTGGTGCTCAAGCACCCATAAATTTTATCTCAGCACCCCTGAAATGTTAAGAAACTATCATCAGGATTTTGTAAAGAAACTCAGTTCTCAAACCACCATAAGGTATTCAAAATATTGAATAAATCTGAAATAAATATGGAATAAATGATGGCACTCTTAAACGGGTCAGAAAAATGTATGATTGATTTTGCACGAGTCGGATCCTCAACGCCACCTGTCAATCAATCTAGTACACTGTCCGAAGTAACGCCCCCTAGCTGCAGGAGCAATACCTCTTTTCCTCCGACAACATTTTTTGTGTTTTTGGTTAATGCTTAAAACTAGCTGTGTTTTGTTTTGTGTATTTTAATGTAGATATATGTTGTAACTTCTGGTTGCATAAGTTCAGTCTTTATTTGTTATGATCCTTTAAAAGTCCTATTTGTGACTGAGCTCCTGGTTTACAGCCAGACCCCCCTGAACAGGTCTGATCTCAGAAGCTAAGCAGGGTCAGGCCTGGCTAGTTCTTGGATGGGAGACCACCTGGGAACACCAGGTGCTGTAAGCTCTTGTCCTTCTTATAAACCACACCGGGGGGGTTGTTCAAGCCAGGAGCCATTGTCAGTACTGAGGGGCTAAGCACCCCTGAAGTTCAGATCCTAGAGTCGCCCCTGTCCAGCACACAGTTTGGGAAGACTTGTGTCAAAACTGTTCTTTAAATTTTTGTAACTCTGAAAATAAGGTGAGAAGCAGAAAGTAATGGATGCAGCCTAGTGGTGTTTAAAGAACTATGGTGTTGACCGTGGAGCTGAGAGTTCATTACTTCAACAGGAAACAGGTGTTATCAGGGACATTCTGGCCGTGTCACTAGTTCCCTTATCAGTCAGGTTCACTGCGGTGCAACATATGACTATGGGAATTTCGCCTCCGCACGGTTCACCTGAAGTAATACAATCACGCCTTTTAAGGCAAGTGGGCGTCAGCGTCACCAGGGGCCCGCCCCCCTGGTATAAGAGACGCTGACTACCCACGTACGTCCTCTTTTGCCCTTCACCTCGCTTCACACCTGAACTTCACAGGACTCCGTGTGACTGGATCGCTTGACTGGAGGTGAGCTCGCTCCCTGCCCAGAGTGTCACGGACTTCCCTGCGAACACTTTAGCCATTTTCGCATTGCACGGCCCTCAACGGCCCGGCCCGCCCCGCCTTCTAACCCGGGTTCCTCATGTTGGCATTTGCCTTTTCCGTCCCGGGTCCGCCCTCGTTTTGGAACCATCTCCACCGTGGTTCTGATCGGGCCGGACTCCCGGTCCCAGTTTGACGTCATGGACTGCTCACATTTGATTCGTTGTTTGCAGCAGGGGCTGGACTCGTTCTAACTACAACCTCAGCGCGAGCTTAATTTCATTAAAATTTAACTACAGAAAAGTGTTATGCTTAACACAAACTCCTTTTTGTTTTCTCCAATAAAAGACAAACGTAAAATAACTTGACCCAGGTGAGATTCGAACTCGTAGCCTACGGGTCAAGATAAAATGTAGGCTTAACGCCATGAGCTTTTCCTTTCCGCCACGGCGGCTTATTAGGTTTTTTTGGAGTCCACCTTTACTATGAAGGATTCGCCCCATGTAAAATTCTGGCACACGCAGGATTTAGAGATTATCAGTTATATTTTAAAACCCTGGCTACGCGCAAGAGTTAGAGAATATTAGTTATATTTTAATGAACTTCAGCTCGCGCTGAAAGGCGGAAATGCTCTGTAGGCTATGGGTGCGTGCTTCGTGTTATTTACGTCCTAACACAAGATGATTTGTAATCAGTCATTAACAAAAATTTAACTCAGAAACACTAATATATATACAGTATTCAGATAACAAATATTTTTTAGCGGCGTGTCCTCTCTTAAAACACTGTAAGCGCACACACAAGAACACTCCACCCACGTCAAGTGAACACCCCACCCACTTCAAGAGAACGTCCCACCCACTTCAAGGCTTGCTCTCCGGACAATGCGTAATGAACGGGGGCGGGCAAGGGCTGGCTCTGGGCCAACCAGGGACGAGCCGGACTGGGGAGGGCCGTGCAATGCGAAAACGGCTTTTGTTTAGCGGGATGCTATCCTAGTGCAGTCGACTTCAACATTTTTATCGAACGTTTTCCTGCTGTTTGTCGCCCAGTTTAGCGGACACTATCTACGCCACATGCTACCTGCTAAGCTAATGGAGCTAGCGGGTTAGCCACCACAAACAGCGTATCGAGAGGATTCAACGTTTCTGGCTGTTTCGTTGCCCAGTTTAGCAAGAAGCTATCTACGTAACACGCTACCTGCTAAGCTAATGGAGCTAGCTGGTTAGCCACCACAAACGGCTAAGCGAGAGGATTCAACATTTTTCCGCTGTTTCATCGCCCAGTTTAACGAAACGCTATCTGCGCCACACGCTACCTGCTAAGCTAACGGAGCTATCAGGTTAGCCATCACGAACAGCGCAACGAAAGGATTTCTTCACACCAAGTTTAACGGAGACTAAATGGTAAAAACTCGACGCTTCTTCTCGACAATGGCTCCGGAAAAGAGCAAGAGGAAATCAAAGAACTCCAACAAGACGAGCAGGCCAGCAAGCCCTGGCTCCCGACCCTGCCCCAACGAATGTGGCTATTTCATATCAGCAACAGACACCCACGAGGCCTGTCCATTCTGCCTAGGAATGGTCCACGCAAAGACAGCTTTGGTCTCCCCCGAATCTTGCACTCACTGCAACCAGCGGCGTGAGGCGGTGAGACGAAGATGTGTGGACTTTGTGGCCAAGGCCATGGATAGTTCCACAGCGGTGCGAGAACCGCTCCTCACAGAGGCCCTCACTCCCACAGCAGAGTTGGAGGCAGATGAAATGGAGGACAACGGCGTTGGAACCTGGGGTGAGACAATGGACGTTGTTGCCCCCGTGGGGGACTCCACAGTAGAGTTCGACACGACGGACTTGATGCGAGCCGACAAGCTCTCACTAACAGCCTCGGGCGAGATTACCGACGACGAGGTAGACAATGAGGAGAAAGGAGAGGACGAGGACTTCTCCCAGAGTCCAGTGGCAGGTCAACCAGAGACAGACGTGTCCACCCCTGCTCTGTTCGAGCTGTGCCGCAGAGTCGCAGACACCTTGAAGGTAACTTGGCCAGAACCCCCACCTCGACAACAAGTAACGAGGCTGGCGGGGAACTTCTTTTACGCCAAGCAGCAGTCGGCCACGAGGCACAGGATGCCCATCTTTCCCGACTTCCAGACTTAGCTGACGCGCACTTGGGCTGAACCCAGGGCCCCCCTGACACTGCCTCTCTCCCAGTTCCTAGATGTGGATGGAATGGAGGCGGTGGGCATGGCCCACATTCCTCAAATGGAGGAGAATTTGGCGGCTCATCTGGTCCCTAGGACGTCGAGCTCAAAACCAACTCTGCCCAGCAAAGCCTGCCGTGTGTCAAGCTTACAGCTCGAGAAGAACTACCGAGCACAGGGCCTCGCTGTGTGCGCCATGAACGCCTCTGCAATGATGCAGGCCTACCTGGCCGAAAAACTTTTGGAGCTCCAACAAACCTCCAACAAGAGAAAGGCGGCCGAGGTTCTGGACGAGGCCCGAAAGGCAACAGACTTTGTCCTCCGCCTCATGGGAAATGCAGCCATCACTCAGGGAAAGGCCATGGCCGAGACGGTGATCGCTCAGCATAATTTGTGGTTGACCCTGACAGACCTTCCAAAGGGCCAGCGCGCCCCGTTCCTCCACCATCCCATCCAACCCACAGGCCTGTTCGGCGGGGCATTGGAGCGTATCCAGAGCAGACTGGATCAGCGGAGGAAACAGGAAGAAGCCCTACGCGAGGGGATGCCCAGAAAACACTTTTTTCAACCCAGAGAATCAAGCGGACACAGGGGCCAACAGCAGCGACACCACTCCACCACGCGTCGACCAGCTCAGAAAAGGCCAAACCTCGAGAGGGAGCAGCGGCTTAAACCCGCCTCAGAGCCTCCTCAAGCGGGCCAGGCCTGGTCAAAGAAGAGGTTTGTTCCACGCCAGGTAGGACCACCACAGTCTTCCTCAACAAACCATGACAGAAAGCAGAAGTCAGCCTGAGCCAGGACTGCTTCACCACCATTTAGGCGTTTCCACCCAAAGGGAAAAGAGGAAAGCCAAACTTTTAATAATACCAGCTGTTATGCTAAAGAAGCCACGATTAACTGGTGTAGAACATGTAAACACACAAAATCACTCAAATGTTTGTGTAGCAAAGAAAAATTGTTGTTTGAGTACGAAAATAAAGTCTTAGAAAACAAAAAATGTTTGGTGTCCCGTCTTAGCTTCAGAGGGGAAACCACAACACCTTTTTATGCAAAACATGTCAATAAGGAGTCAGAGGGGCCGGTTTACACACCCGGCTTGCCCCGCTCTAATAAGACACAGTCTCTCAGGAGACATAATGAGCCTCTGCAGGGGATCAGAGAACTGTCTGCCCCAGACAGACTCTCTGACCCCGGCAGTGGGACAGACAGGCCTGCTGAAGAGCAGGTGGGGGGGGGGGGCGCTTTCATGCCGCCCTCCCCCCTCACACACAAGGTCAACATGCCCTGCAGGCTGACAGCACAGGTTGCAGCATGGGAGGCATTCAGCCCAAGTCCCTGGGTTATGTCAATCATAACTCACGGATACAAGTTGCAATTTTTCAAATGACCATGAGTGGTGAAGTCAGCCATAACCCCATCTCGCGCTCACGTTCTGAGGGAGGAGATTTGCTCCATGATGCAGAAAAATGCAATCAGGACAGTTCCTGCTCACGATGTAAACAGAGGTTGCATCCGGAGCACACATAGGAAATTCCTACGTTTTGCCTTCGAGAACAACACATACGAGTTCCAGGCCATGCCTTTTGGCCTAAAAACCGCCAAGCACATTCACAAAATGCCTGGAGGCAGCCCTGGCACCCATGAGGAGCCAGGGCGTCAGAGTGTTGAATTATCTCGATGACCTGTTGGTCCTAGGGGACAGCAAGGTCCAGGCAAAAGCGCACACAGACATAGTGATGTCTCACTTGAAATCACTGGGTTTTGTCATAAACCTGGAGAAGAGCAGTTTGGCTCCATCTCAGATTTCTGTTTTTCTGGGAGTAGAATTGAACTCCATTCTGTACAGGGCACGGCTCTCAGAGGCATGGGTGGCAACCCTTCAACTCTGCTTAGCACATTTTCAGCTGGGCGAGACGGTGTCTCTCAAACTGTGCCAACGTCTGTTGGGCCTACTGGCTGCAGGAATCGTTTGTGTTCCTCTGGCCCTATTACATATGCGGCCTCTGCAGGTCTGGGTCAACAAGCAGCTGGAGGTCGCCCCCTCATCAAACGAGGGGGATGAAAGTCAGCTCGGAATGTGTGAAGGCCCTGGAGCCATGGAACAACCCCACAGTGTTCAGCAGAGGAGTCACACTGGGTAGGGTATTGTCCCGAGTCCTGATGACAACAGATGCGTCAAAAACAGGGGGGGGAGGGCCTTTGCAGGGACCAGTATGCCCGTGGGGTCTGGACCTAGCAGTAGGCCCGGTTACACATAAATTTCCTGGAGTTGTTAGCAGTGTTTTTGTCACTGAAACATTTTTACAGGAAAGGCCTGGTCAATCACCGACACGTTCTGATAAAATCGGACAACAGGTGCACTGTGGCCTACATAAACAGGGAGGGAGGGACACAGTCCCAACCCCTCCAGACGCTGACGCAGAAGTTGCTCACATGGTGCAGCTCCCGGATCTTGTCACTGAGGGCAACTCACGTGCCAGGGGAGCTAAACCACGGGGCAGATGCCTTCTCAATGGGGGGCCCCCATCCCCTCAGAATGGCGCCTGAACCCACATATCGTGGACCAGATCTGGGCATGATACGGGAGCGCAGACGCAGATCTATTTGCCTGCAGCAACAACACTCACTGCGCTCTGTACCACTCCATACGGGACGTGAACCCACCGTTGGGGATGGATGCCCTGATGTACAGCTGGCCAGCAGGGAGGCGGTATTACATGTTTCCCCCCGCCCTCTTGATTCAGGCGACGCTAGAGCGTGTATGCAGGGGAGCTCTCTCTCTAATATTGATAGCCTTTAGGTGGCCAATAAAAGCATGGTTTGCAGAAGTGATCTCACTCCTGGCAGGAACACCTTGGCAGCTGCCCCCCAGAAGGACCTGCTGACCCAGGCCCATGGGCAGATCCTGCATCCACGCCCAGAGCTGTGGCAGCTCTGGGTCTGGCCGCTGAAAGGGACCGGTTAATGGCTTCCGGACTACCCAGTAATGTGGTAAACACAATACAGGAAGCGAGAGCACAGTCCACACAGACGCTCTATGCACGTAAGTGGCGTGTTTTTGAGAGCTGGCGTCTGGAGAGGAATATTGCTCCATATTCCTGTGACTTAGTGCAGCTCCTCACATTTCTGCAGGACCTGCTGGAGAAAGAATGCTCCTTTTCAACCATAAAGGTCTTCTTGTCAGCCATCTCAGCATGCCACGAAGGCTGGGGAGGTAAATCACCTGGTGCCCACCCTCTAATGATACCATTCATGAGGGACGTGCTGAGGCAGAGGCCTCCAAGCTCATCAATATATGACAAGTAGGGAGTGAGGATGAGTTGTCCAAGCAGGACTTTGGCCCCTCAATGGTACCTGCATTTAGTTCTGGATACCTTGTGTGAGCCTCCATTTGAGCCTGTTAGCAGCATTAAGATAGACTTGTTATCTTATAAGACTGCATTGCTCCTAGCTCTGTGCTCAGCAAAACGTGTGGGGGATCTTCACGTTTTATCGGTACACCCAATGTGTACCAGATTTGCCCCAGATGGGTCAAAGGTCACCCTTTGGACCCTGCGTCCAAAAGTGCCAAAAGTCCCGACTCTAAATCCCAGAAGACTGAACTTCGAACTGTCAACTTTTCCTCCTCCCCCAGTTCTGACTGCAGAACAGAGGCGTCTGAACACGCTCTGCACTGTTAGGGCCCTGAGCGTATACACAGAAGCCGTTTTCGCATTGGCCAGCCCTCCCCAGTCCAGCTCGTCCCTGGGTGGCTCTGGACCACCCGCGTTCATTACGCATTTGCCGCAGAGCCGCCTTGAAGTGGGTGGGCAGTTCTCTGGAAGTGGGTGGGGTGCTCTCTTCACGTGGGTGGAGTGTTCGTGTTTTAAGAGAGGAGACTCCGCTAAAAAAAATTGTTAGCTGGATATATATATATTAGTGTTTCTGAGTTTAATTTTTGTTAATAACTGATCACAAATCAGCTTATGTCACAACGTAAATAACAACGAAGCGCGCACCCATTTCCGCCTTTCAGCGCGACTTGAATGTCATTAAAATATAACTAATATTGTCTAACTGTTGCGCGCAGCCAGGGTTTTAAAATATAACTAATAATCTCTAACTCCTTTGCGTAGCTAGAATGTTAAGAGCGGTGATTCCTTCATAAGCAACGTGAACTCCCAAAAAAAACAATCCGCCGCCGTGGCTTACAGCGTTAATGCTATTGTATCTTGACCAGACGAAGCGGGTTCGCGTCCCACCTGGGACAAGTTTTTTTTTACGTTTGTCTTTTATTGGAGTAAATAAAAAGGAGTTTGTTTGGTAAAATGCTTAACAAAACTCCTTTTTATTTACTCCAATAAAAGACAAACGTAAAAAAAAACCTTGTCCCAGGTGGGACGCGAACCCGCTTCGTCTGGTCAAGATAAAAGACCATTAACGCTCTAAGCCACGGCGGCAGATTGTTTTTTTGGGAGTTCACGTTGCTTATGAAGGAATCACCGCTCTTAACATTCTAGCTACGCAAAGGAGTTAGAGATTATTAGTTATATTTTAAAACCCTGGCTGCGCGCAACAGTTAGACAATATTAGTTATATTTTAATGACATTCAAGTCGCGCTGAAAGGCGGAAATGGGTGCGCGCTTCGTTGTTATTTACGTTGTAACATAAGCTGATTTGTGATCAGTTATTAACAAAAATTTAACTCAGAAAAACTAATTCAGCTAACAATTGTTTTAGGGGTTTCTGTAGTTAAATTTGAATGAAATACAGCCCTACGGTACTGAGGTTGTTGTTAGAACGAGTCCAGCCCCTGCTGCAAACAACAAATCAAATGTGAGCAGTACATGACGTCAAACTGGGCCGGGGGAGCTGGGCCCGATAGAACCACGGTGGAGATGGTTCCAAAACGAGGGCGGAGCCGGGGAAAAAAGGAAAATGCGAACACGCTGAACCCGGGTTAGAAGGCGGGGCGGGGCGTCCCGGGCCATAGAGGGCCGGTCAATGCGAAAACGGCTAGAGGGCGGTCCACAGAAACCATATTATCACAAGCAAACTGGTTGGTCCACTATGTGAGTGTGCTGCTTGTGGGACTGAGTTTCTTTGTAGTTCCTCAGACTGATGAAGTCCTTTGGATGAAGGACAAAACGTCTCAACAACAACAAACAAAAGAAACTGTCCAGATGACCTGACTGAACTTTGATGGAGTTTTTACCTGGATTATTGAGCATGAACTCTGAAGAAACACAAAGCACATCATAATAAAATGTGAGAAACTTCCTGCAATATTAAATGTATTAATAATTGTAACCAGTAAAATGTGTCCTTACCTACAAGCTTCGTTGACGGCTTCCTTTTTAACTACAGTGCTAACAATAATGTAGCACTGCAACAACCAAAACGTGGGAACCAAAAATGCAACTGTAAAAATAATGTTTTCCACATTTCTTGGACATGCAACCTTTCAGGTATTTATCTTTCTTTTTAATTTGACACCACTAAAAAGCACAAAAATACATTTGTACATACAGGTAAGCTGTGACAAAACTGTCCCTGCTATGAACATAGATACACACTCTCCTGAAACAAAACAAAGATGTAAAAATAATTTGTGTCTATGCCGTTTTTTTCAGTTAGTTGATTAACTTGGATTAACAACATAATATTACTGCATATAAATGGGCTACAATAAATAGAAGCATATGCAAAATTGTAAATTATTTTTACAACACACCCCTTTGCAAAAAACGTGTTCAATGAGGGTCATAATCCATTGTCTGTGTTTATGCCATAGTGTTCCAGTTTAAAGAAAATCCATGTGTTTGCTAAAGAACACAGTTTATATTTACAATAAGTATACTGTGAACGAACATCTGCATAAGAAGTGTGTACTGTTATTTGCAGTTATGGATTCTCAGAACTGAAGAAGTAGAATGGTGGAATTAATTTCCCTTCAACCCTTAAAATTAACTTAATCTAGTCATTTACGGTAGGGCGGCCGTGGCGTAGTGGTAATGGCAGTCGTCCCCTGATCGGAAGGTTGGAGGTTCGAATCCCGGTTCCCCACACCATGTGTCGTTGTGTCCCTGGGCAAGACACTTAACCCAGAGTTGCTCCCGGTAGGACTGGAAAGGCGCCTTGCATGGCAGTCTGCCGCTACCGGTGCATGAATGGGTGGATGGCTCGTATTGTAAAGCGCTTTGGGGCTCCTCACAGGGGGCTAGAAAGCGCTATATAAATAAGCTCCATTTACCATTTACTTGAAACTGGATTCTCTGATGCACAGTAATTTGGTTTAGGTGAGAAAAAAAAACTAGACTTGATAAATGATGAATGCCAGTGTTCTGTTTTGGTGAAACTATTAGCAGCAGAGATGCAGCAGAACAATGAAAATGGGTATTTAAAGCTGCAGTATGTAGCTTTTTTTATGAACATATTTCTTCACTCTGTCACTACCTCCTGACAGACTGATGTTAGCCAGGTAATCTCTGAATTTTTTTTTTTTAAATATTGTCCCCTTGCTTCTCCAGGTGGTAAATAAGCATTTCTAAAAAGAAAAGGTGACCCGCCATTTTCCAGCCAATAAAAACAGAGTTTGTAACCAGCCAATAAAAACAGAGCTTGAATTTGAATCAGCCAATAAAAACAGAGCTTGAATTTGAAATTCAACAGACCACAAGGGGGCAGAGCCACATATGGCTCTGAGGGGGAGGGATCAGAATGCTTTGCCTGTTGAAAATATTTCTAACTGCTGCAGTTCTACAGAAACTGCATACTGAACCTTTAATGATGTTTTTAAGATGAGAAAATACATGAGGAAGTGCAATGTCTTATTTCAGTGCTAAACTGCAACAACTTTCTTAAATCATTAAAGAGAATTTATGAACTGCAATGTCTGTTTGTTTCTGGCAGATCTGTCTGTAATAAGCTACAAAGTAATTAGTGTTTGGAAAAGTTGGAGTCTTAGGGCAAAGCAGGACATAATTTTGTGTTTGAAAGTGGTGGACATACAGAAATTTAAAAACAGATATCTGTTTCTCATTAAGAAAAATGACCAATTTAATTTACCACTAAAATATTAAACAAATATCCCTATTAACATTGCTGTTGGTCTCTGTGAGTATGTACGTGTGTTTGTATACCATTAGTAGGCTGGTAAATGATACTGTAACCCAGAGTAGGAGACTGAGGTGGATCCCAGGAGACCCTGAATTGGCTGTACGACTCCTCTGATACGCGAAGATTTTCTGGCGACAAGAGGGACACTGTCAAAACAAAGACAAAGAGAAAAATCAGAAAATACAAGAAACTAAGCTGAACTTAATTAAAATGCTATACAGTACAATGTATAAATATGGCATGTCTTGAAAGAATACGTATCACCATATGATGATGACTATGATAACCTTGTGATGCGAAGGGGTGGAGCTGTAGCCATTTTAGTCAAACCTTGTACATGGCATTATATGAAATGTCATAAAGTGTTACTCATGTCTTTTTGCCTTTGTGTTGAAGAAAATTCTCAGATACCACTGCACCAAACTTTAGCTCAATGTAGCTACATTTGACTAAGTTATCATTTCAGTATTGGCTATGGCTGATTAGCTGTTATGGCTATAAGTTAAATTAATTTGACAAAAAAAAATGTAGTCAGTTGTACATTTATATTTAATTAATGTGAGTTACAATTTAATCTGTCCAGTGGCTCATGGGATATTTTGCCAACAGAGATGGTGCCAACAGTTAATGCCAATGGAAGGGTGACTGCAACGAAGCCAAGATTCAACATGTCTGCTGGCCTCCTTAGATAGAGAACTTTACTAATTGACTTTTCTGTGTACTTTGTATGTGAATGCTCCTGTAAAGTGCCCTGAGACAACTTTGTTGTGATTTGGTGCTATATAAATAAACTGAATTAAATTGAATTGGTTGAAGCAAAGATATTACAGTATACAGTGCTTAGAGAAAGTATTTTTAATTACCGGTAGTCTCTGATACTACCACGCCAAATTTCAGCCCGTTCTCTGTAAAACTGGGCTAGAACTTTAGTTCTCTGTATTTCGCCCGCTGCCTTTCAGGCCCCAGACTGACTGAGCTCACCTGGGCAATGACAGAACTGGAGACGGTTTGTTCATGTCTTGAAAATACCTTATTCTCGATGCCACACTCAGACTCAGTCACTACCACTCTGAACTTTAGCTCAGTTTTCATTAAATTCACAGATTTTGTAGCCATTTTAGGTGTGTTGAAGGTCAGGCAGCTGTTAGTTGGTGAACTCAAGAAGTTAATCAGTGTAGACATTCATCCAGTGATTAGAGGCATGGGCGTAGCCAGGATTTTACGAGGGGTGGTTCGTTTAAATAAAAAGTGGACCTGGAAAAAGCAACACGCCTCGGTGGTTCACTGGAAGCCTGTTGGGTTGCCACTCCAAACTTTATCTTGACTTGGGTTCGAACCTCAGTTGATTGAACTTATTTTACGTTTGTCTTTTATTGGATTTTAAAAAAAGGAGTTAATATGCCTTTGGTTAACACAAACTCCTTTTTTTTAATCCAATAAAAGACAAACGTAAAATAAGTTCAACCAACTGAGGTTCGAACCCAAGTCAAGATAAAGTTTGGAGTGGCAACCCGACAAGCTTCCAGTGAACCACCAAGGCATGTTAACTGGTTTGATATTAGCGGCGTCTCCATACCTTCTCTTTCCACCTCTCTTAACACAGAACTTGTGTTGTGCGGGAGTTGTATGCGGGACTTCATAGGCAAAGTGGGCGGTTCGTTCGAACCCCCCAAACCCCACCCTCGCTACGCGTGTGAGAGTTTCATTCAAATTTGCCCCATAACTTTTAAGATATTTTGCTTACAGACCAACACAGTGGGAGACGCATGCACACTGCAGGATTTAACCCATCACACGTGAGATACACCCAGGTGGAGCAGTGGGCAGCTATGTAAGTGCCTGGGGAGCAATTAGGGATTTGGTGTCTTGCTCAGGGACTCCACGACATGTGGGCATGGCAGGGAGTTGAACCATGACTTTCTGGTCTCAAGTCGGCTGCCCTACCATCTCCAACTTCGAAGATGGAGTTAACTCCAAAAGTTAATTGTTCATAGATGTTCACCTGATAATATGTTTCAGTTTTACCAGTCCATTCA
>JBBPBX010048796.1:0-25611 GCA_038048925.1 Garcialebias charrua
TACTCTGTGTGTGTGTGTGTGTGTGTGTGTATGTGTGTGTTAGGGAATGTGTTTGTGGTTATTTTTCTTCAACAAAGGTTCAACCTGCAGATCTAACAGTGTATTGCAGATTTTTTTCAATACAACAGGGTTTGTGGTTAACTCAGTGAATGCAACACAAGCCCAAATCAAATCTCCCCTCCACCACAACACTTACTATAGATGCTAGTAAGAGGTGTTTGTGCTGATTTGGTTTGTTTAAGTTTTTCTCCAAAAGTGGTTTAGTGTGGTGGACCACTAGGGGGCTCTACTCACACCCAGTGGACCGAATGTGTTACAGGATGCTTTTATTGTGAAAGGTCCAGAGGACCGGATGTTGTGTTGGTATATAAGGCGGTGTTGGGTGGTTTTCCCGCCAGTTGAGTAGGAGTTGATTAAAAGTGAAGAACTACATCCCGTCTCCTGTGTCGTCTCTTCACCACCTCCTACACTGGTGACCTACGTGAACTGAATATGACGACATCTGAAGGTCCAGCCAGCTCTCCTCAGCTGTCCGCGGTTGTGGAAACCCCACCGGCGGCCCCGCTCGCTTTTGCGGTGGCCGTTAAAATCCCGGACTTCTGGCTGCACGCACCTCGGTCGTGGTTCGCCCACGTCGAATCACAGTTCGCTCTTCGCGGGATCTCTGCAGACGACACCAAATACCACCATGTGGTCGCTTCACTGGACCCATTGTCCACCCAGCGGGTAATGAGCCTGCTCGAAGACCCTCCTGCACAAGGAAAATACGACGCCCTCAAGGAGCTCCTTCTGCAGCGTTACACGCTCTCAGACGCGGAGCGCGCCGAGAAACTGTTTTCCCTCTCTGATTTGGGCGACGGCACAGCTCTCGAGCTCATGGAAGGCATGTTGTCTTTGAGAGGATCAACAGACTGTGAGTTTCTCTTTCTACACCTCTTCCTCCGCCGGCTTCCGGCTCCAGTGCGCACAGCCCTGGCCAACTCCCCGTTTCTGCAGCAGAAGGATTACCGCTCGCTGGCCCGCGAAGCCGACCGCATCCTGCTGGCTGCGAGGACGTTCGCGGTCCAAGCGGCGGTCCCCGGATCTCCAGCGGCGCCCGAGCTTCAAGCATCGCCCTCAGCGCCGGACGAGCCAGCGGTCGTAGCAGGAGTCGCCCGCAGGCGGTCAGGGGCCGCACTTTGTTTCTTCCACCAGCGTTTTGGCGCCAAAGCACGACGGTGTGTCCCACCGTGCAGTTTCAAGCCGCAGGGAAACGAGTACGCCAGCGCCCGCTAGCAGTCGCGGCCGTTGGCGACAAGGAAAGGCTGCTTTTCATCGAAGACTCGAGGTCGGGGAGGCGGTTCCTGGTGGACTCCGGCTCGCAGAAGAGCCTCGTTCCCCCGACTGGCTCCGACAGGTTAGCAGAAGGCTGCGGGCCGCAGCTAACCGCGGCTAACGGCTATCCCATCAAGACGTTTGGCGAAAGGTTGGTGACTGTTCGTTTCCATGAACGGGACTTCCAGTGGAACTTTGTGGTAGCTGCTAGCTCAGTCCCTATTTTAGGGGCTGATTTTCTTTGTGCTCACGGGCTCCTGGTTGATTTAGCTAACAGACGTTTGATCGACGCTGTGTCTTTTTCGTCACTGCCTTGTGAGACGCGAGGAGCTGGGCCTTTAATGCATGCTAACTTTTTAGCTTCGGGTAATGTGTTTCAGCGTTTATTGTCTGAATTCCCCTCGCTGACTGTTCCTGATTTTGCAAACACAAACACAAAACATGGGGTCGAACATTATATTCCCACAACGGGCCCCCCGGTGTTCGCACGTGCACGCCGCCTTGATGCTACTAAGCTAGCAATAGCACAGGAAGAGTTTGCTAACATGGAGCGTTTAGGCATCGTGCAGCGCTCAAACAGTCCGTGGGCCTCCCCCCTCCACATGGTGCCCAAGGCAGATGGCAAATGGCGACCATGTGGGGATTTCCGCCGCCTTAATAACATCACAGAGAACGATCGTTATCCCATCCCCCACATCCAGGATTTTTCAGTGCACCTGGCTGGGACCTCCATTTTTTCTAAAGTAGATTTAGTACGGGGGTACCACCAGGTTCCTGTGCATGTGGAGGATGTCCCTAAGACCGCTGTTATCACGCCTTTCGGCCTTTTTGAGTTTTTGCGCATGCCTTTTGGTCTTAAAGGTGCAGCACAAACATTTCAGCGGTTGATGGATTCAGTCCTAAGGGGTCTGTCCTTCGTATTTGTGTACCTGGATGACGTCCTGGTGGCTAGCAGCTCGGCTGAGCAGCACTTGTCCCACCTCCGTGAGGTTTTTCAGCGCCTGGCAGCACATGGCCTGATTGTAAATACAGCGAAATGCCAGTTTGGGCTGCCAGTCATTGACTTTTTGGGCCACCGCATTTCTGCAAGTGGTGCCGTCCCGTTACCAAACAAAGTGCAGGCGGTGTCAGATTTCCCACAGCCCCAGTCTGTTAAAGCGCTACAAGAATTTTTGGGAATGGTTAACTTCTATAACCGTTTCCTCCCCAGGGCAGCACAACTGCTGCGTCCGCTCTATGGAGCGCTGAAAAAGAAAAAGCCCAACGACAGCGTGGACTGGACACCAGAACGCCTACAGGCATTTGGTGATGCTAAAGCTGCACTGGCCACTGCTGCCCTTTTGGCCCATCCATCCCCAGCGGCGCAAATAGCTTTAACAACCGACGCATCTGATGTTGCGGTGGGGGCTGTGTTAGAACAGCAGGTTTCCGGGGTTTGGCAGCCGCTTGCATTTTTCAGCCGTACGCTGCGGGACAATGAGCTGAAATACAGTGTTTTTGACAGAGAGTTGCTGGCGCTTTACCTGGCCACACGCCATTTCAGGTTTTTCCTGGAGGGCCGCCGGTTCACTGCATATGTTGACCACAAACCCTTGGTGTTTGCGATGTCAAAAATTTCTGACCCCTGGTCTGCTCGCCAGCAACGCCACCTCGCAGCGGTGTCTGAATTTACTACAGACATTCAGCATGTGGCTGGAAAATCCAACGTGGTGGCCGACTGTCTCTCCCGGGTGCTGATCTCTCCCGTATACGTTGGCATCGATTTTTCTGCTATGGCTGCGGACCAACGTAGCGACGCAGAAATACTCGAGCTCCAGTCCGGGCCCACGGGCCTCGAGTTGGAGGAACGGCAGGTGAATGACGGAGGTCCCCTCCTGCTCTGTGATGTTTCTACTGGCAGGCCCCGCCCCCTGGTTCCAGTTTCATGGCGACGCCGCGTTTTTGACTCCTTACATTCCCTTTCTCATCCAGGTGTTAGAGCCTCGGTGAAACTGGTCAGTTCAAAGTTTGTTTGGCCCGGTCTGCGTAAAGCAGTTAAGGAGTGGGCAGCAGCGTGTGTCCCATGCCAGCGCGCTAAGGTTAACAGGCACACCAAAGCACCTTTGGAACCCTTCTCCATCCCAGGTCGGCGGTTTGATCATGTGCACGTAGACCTGGTGGGCCCTCTGCCTCCATCACAAGGTTTTACTCATCTGCTGACTATGATAGACCGGACCACCAGGTGGCCTGAGGTGGTTCCTTTGACATCCACGACATCTGCAGTGGTGGCCCGGGCATTTTTGTCTACCTGGGTGGCGCGTTTTGGCCCCCCTTCAGACATTACATCAGACCGGGGCCCGCAGTTTGTTTCTGAACTTTGGTCTACCATGGCCAAGAGTCTGGGGACTAACGTTCACAGGACCACCGCTTACAACCCCCAAGCTAATGGTTTGTGTGAACGGTTTCACAGATCATTGAAAGCTGCACTGCGTGCTGCATTGACCGGTGACAACTGGATTGACCGTCTTCCCTGGGTTTTGTTGGGTTTACGTACCGCAACCAAAGAGGACCTGAGCTCTTCCCCGGCTGAACTGGTTTTCGGTCAACCTGTGCGCGTCCCCGGTGAGTTTTTACCTGAGGTACCCTCACCACAGTTTGCTCCACCGTTGCTCCATTTTTCACCTCAGGAGGCCCCTTTTCGTGTCCCTGGCCCGGTACATCATTGTTTACCGCAGTCATTTGTCCCTAAGAGTCTGGAGTCCTCTAAATTTGTTTTTGTCAAACACAATGCACACAGGACACCACTACAGCCTTTGTATGATGGACCGTTTCGGGTTCTTCAACCAGGTCCAAAACATTTCCTTTTAGATTTAGGGGGTCGTACT
This sequence comes from Garcialebias charrua, assembly GCA_038048925.1. NCBI lineage: Eukaryota > Metazoa > Chordata > Actinopteri > Cyprinodontiformes > Rivulidae > Garcialebias > Garcialebias charrua. The sequence goes on from JBBPBX010048796.1 coordinate 4,179, forward strand.
GAGACTGTCTGTATCGATAGGCTTAAACCAGCTCATGTTGTGTCAGATGATCAGGTTGTTACGGCCCAGGCTCCTCGCAGGGGCAGACCTCCATCCACATTGTTAACGGACTGCTGTCCCCCTGCCAGAGACTCTCAACATCCATTGGAGCCCGAATCTTCTGCAGGCCCTCCTCGGAGCCCTCCGCTTCATCAGACTGGTTCTGCAGGGCCCAGGTTCAGCCGTTCTGGTCGTTTAATCAAACCTAAAATGCGGGACTAGTGATGGACCTTACTGGGTGTTCTGGGGGGGCGTGTGTGGTGGACCACTAGGGGGCTCTACTCACACCCAGTGGACCGAATGTGTTACAGGATGCTTTTATTGTGAAAGGTCCAGAGGACCGGATGTTGTGTTGGTATATAAGGCGGTGTTGGGTGGTTTTCCCGCCAGTTGAGTAGGAGTTGATTAAAAGTGAAGAACTACATCCCGTCTCCTGTGTCGTCTCTTCACCACCTCCTACATTAGTTTCATTTTTGGACAACCATTTATATGTGTCTCATCTTTCCCTAGAACACCATTAAAAAAAAAAACTAAAGCGAAATATTTTTAAAGAGGTTTTCTCCAACCAGCCCTTAAAACTGGCTTTATTTTTTATTTTTTTATTTTTTCTAATTCTCCTGTCATGAGCTTTAGGGGCCGAGACGGTGTAGAGGCAGGGCAGCTGACCTGGGACTTGAAAGTCCCAAGTTCAATCCCCAGCCATTCCTCAATGTCGTGGTGTCTCTGAGTAAGACACCTAATCCCTAATTGCTCCCCGGGCGCTTACATAGCTGCCCACTGCTCCACCTGAATGTATCCCAGGTGCGATATGTCAAATGCAGAGAATTAATTTCACCACTGTATGGAACATACAACGATGACAACACATGGCACTTTTTATTTAACATTTTACATGTCAAAGTCTGTAGCAGACATGTAATAACTGACTAATAACATAAAGCCGTAACTGATTCCAAAGGAAGCCTGCTTTTTTTACTAGTTTGCCCTCTAGACCAGAAAATTGAAAAAGTTTGCATTTATAGTAGAGCTCACATGTGCTGAATCACAGTTAATCAAAATCATTACATTGGCAACACCTGGCTGCTGGTTCCCCCTTTATTTATAATGAATCAGGACCTCTGATGTGCTCCTTTGATCATTTATCTTTGTCTGCGTTACACATCCACTCAACATGTCATTATAAAAATTAAAAAAAATATATATATATATATATATATATATATTCCACAATGTACAAAAAAGAGATACAAATGTATAAAGTCAATTGATTCTTAAAGTCCAAGCAGAAAAATTCAGATAGTTGAATATAGCAGTGGTATAATCTGTTTCAGTTGTCCCACAGAATGCATGTGAGGCCAGCTATGGACATTTGGCTCTGTTCAGCTTTGTGGGCAGTAAGAAATGCTGCCTGTCGCCCTCCGTTTCCCATTAGCCATTTTATTTCACGGGAAATTTGCTCCCTGCTTGGCTATAATTGGTATGAAGAAACCTCCTGATGTGAGCATTAGGAGTTTTAATACAGTCTTATGGACAGGTGAGAGGGTGCATATATTACCCTTTTAGGACCACAAGTTTGATTGTCATTCACAATTACAGTATTAATAATTATTTATACACTGAGTGGAAGAGTCAAAAACTGGGGTTGATGTTATTAGTTCAAAGTCAAAAGTCAAAGTCAACTTTATTGTCAGAACTGCAATATGTACAGGACATACACAGGATTGAAATTGCATTTCTCTCAGTCCCTCGGTGCAACAGTAACCATCTAAACACTAAACACTGAAACATTTAATAAACATAAGCATAAAATAGTAAAAGTGTAACACTGTCCTGAGTTTTTGCATAGTAGTATAAAAGTATGAAAATTTACACCAACACTAAAACACCAAACACCCAATGAACATAAGCATAAAATGAAATAATAAAAGTGTAATACTGTCCTGAGTTTTTGCATAGTAGTATAAAAAGTATAAAAAGTATATCTATAAAATAAACTGAAGGTTCTAGCATTGACATTTGCAAAGAGTGGCACAGCAGCATATGAGTTAATGTACACAGTATATGTATGAGGTAGTTGATGTTGGTATAGAGGCAAAGTGGCATATGCAGTAAGGCACATAAGGCACATTTGGCATCCTTAGATAAGGCTAGTCAGAGAATGCTGTATATGTATCTGCAGTAGTGTAGATAAAAGTAGTGTAAATGTAAACAGTAGTAATAAATGTAAAGCAGTAGTAATAAATGTAAACAGTATTAATAAATGTAAACAGTGAATGTAAACAGTAGTATGACTATAGGCAGTAATGTAATACAAACATTAGTGCAAATATGAGAAGTAGTGCAAACTGAATGAGCACATGACCGAGAGTTTAGTGAATAACCCGTTTGATGACACAGGGTCCAGTGTTAAAATATTTGTGTTGAGTGATAATTAGGGTTGGGCATCGTTTGAATTTGAGCGATTCCGGTTCCGATTCCGATTCTTCGTTTCGATTCCGATTCTTTTCGATTCTCGGTTCCGATTCTTTTTGTAGGCAGGGTTACAAAAAGACGTGTCAATTCAATTCAGTTCAGTTTATTTATACTATATAGCTCCAAGTCACAACAGAAGTGGTCTCAGGGCACTGAACAGAAGCAATCAAATATAAAAATAATAAGTTAACAGAAACTTTAATATAAAAATAATGGTAACACTATTTATCTGAGGAGACTACTTTGAGTTTAACTCCATGTTATAAAAAAGCTACAGTAGTTAGCCAGAGTTATTTCAGGATGAAATAGTTTGAACTTCTGTTTGAATTTAATGCTATGAACTTTTTCCTTTTTGTTACATTTACTATGAATTTCTCACAGGGCAGATTAGAGCCAACATGGACTCACCAACATATATTATTATTATTATTATACATATAATATTGTCCAGTGTCTGATGCTGCAGTCATGTTACTGAACTCCCACTGATGGGCTAACCTGGTTCCACCACAGCAGCAGGATCCTCAGACAGAACAGCTGGTGGGATGTCCTGGTATCTGCAGCCCTCTCTCCATTTGTTTCTTCATGGACATGGAGCTGTGACATTATGTTGTGCCTCTTGCTCAGCAAAACGCTCCTCCAGTGGAGACTTTCTGGACAGACTGCAGGAAGTTCCTAAACAAACAACAGGTTTATCAGTATTATCAGTAAAAAGAGATTATTAAATCATTTTTAAGACTGAGAATGTATACAATTATTAGCTCTGTTGTTATTGCCTAACTAACCTATTCAATAATTCTTCAAACTGTGACATTCACTCATAATGGAATGGAAGAGAACATAAACAGAAATTATATAATAATGAAAACTAGAGACATTAAAACATTTTAAAAGACACAGAGAACTTTAAATGGATTAAGAATGTTAATAAGTGTTGGATTTGAGTGCAATGTGCAATCCATGGTTGAATTCACATCTGAAAAGGGATGCAACCTTTTCACAACATATGCTGTAACAGTTCTGTGGCACTCTTCATTCAGTTAACACTGACGTTTTTACCTTGGACAGTCACTGGTGAACACTGTGAAGCCATTTCAGGTCGTTTGTCTAAGAAGAAAAAAATACAAGCTAACGTTAGCATCGTGTTTGTATTTGAGCTGACTTACCGCTTTAAGCGGAGTATAACTTGTTAGCTGCCTTAATGTTGGTATGAGATGTAGTTTATAGTTTATTTATTTACCTGTTGGAGCCGAAGAGGTAGCGATTGGCGAAAAGTTCGGCGGAGCGTTTTGCAGACGGACCACTCTGTACTTCCGGTCGGATACGAAGCGAAAATAATCCGGTGGAGCGCGTCAAAGACGGGACACTATTTTACTTCTCCACCCTCCTTTGCATGATATAAAATTATTGCAAGTGCTGCACTGACCTGACTGGTCATTTTATTAATTAGTAAGCTTTCAATCGCGGAATGCACACTTCCGGTGAATTCTTCTTCGTTGGTTTTCGGTGGCGGCTACTTCCGGTCGGCTAACTAGCATCGAAAATAGGAATCGCAAATTAATATTTTGAACGATTCCGGGAAAACCGGACAGTTAGTCCCGGTTCCGAACGATTCTCGATTCTCGATGCCCAACCCTAGTGTAATGTGTGAGAACGTTTTTTGTGTTAAGGCAGTTCAAATGGGAGGGGAGGCAGAGCAGGCAGAGTGTTTAGCATTCTGACTGCCTGATGAACAGAGCTGTCTCTCAGTCTGCTGGTTCGAGCCTGGAGACTCCTCAGTCTCCTCCCTGATGGCAGCAGTCTGAAGCGGCTGTGTAGTGGGTGTGTGGGATCACCTGCCATGCAGAGGGCTTTCCGAGTGAGGCGTTTGCTGTGTAAGTCCTGCAGTGAGGGCAAGGAGGTGCCGACGATCTTCTCAGCTGCTTTCACGATGCGCTGGAGGCTCTTGCGGCAGGATGCAGTGCATGCACCAAACCACACAGTGATGCAGCTGGTCAGGACACTTTCTATGGCACCTCTGTAGAAGGTGCACATGATGGGGGTTGAAGCTCCAGCCCTTTTCAGCTTGCGGAGAAAGTAGAGGCGCTGGTGAGCCTTCTTCGCCAGTGATGCAGTGTTCCTGCTCCAGGACAGGTCCTTTGAGACGTGCACTCCCAGGAACTTGGTGCTGTCCACTCTCTCCACTGCGGTGCTGTTGATGGTCAGAGGGGCATGTTGTGCATCCCTCTTCCTGAAGTCCACGACAATCTCCTTTGTCTTCTCCACGTTGAGAGTGAGATTGTTGTGTCCGCACCACAAGGCCAGGCGGCTCACCTCGTTCCTGTAGTCCGTCTCATCGTTGTTGCTGATGAGACCTACCACTGTTGTGTCGTCCGCAAACTTGATGAAGTGGTTCATTCATTCATTCATTCAACCTTTATTTAGTCAGGTAAATCTTTTGAACCTCATGGGCTCATTTACGAAAGCGACCTGCTAAAACTAAAGAACAATGAACAGCAATGGTAGAATTTCCTTAAACAATAAACAATAAACAAACAAACAATAAACAATAGAAAACAAAAGAGAGAAAAAAAAAAATATATATATATATATATTTTTTTTTTTAACAAAGTATCAAAAAACTAGCAAAACATTATAAGGTAGACGTATAAAATCAAAGACAGGAACAAATCTGCATTGGTTTTTGCCAGGATTCCAACAGATTCTGAAAACCATTTAGAGAAGTCAAGGTCGAGAGCTTCAGATCTTTTTGTAAGATATTCCATGAAGCAGGAGCAGAGTAGGAGCAGAGCCATATATATAGAGAGTTCTGACACTCTTTGATGTCGCCGACGTGGTCATTCGTTCCAAACAACGGCTATGGAAACCTTGTGGAGCTGCGCCCTCTGGCGGCGACGGAGCGCTACTGCAGGCAGAGTCAGACTGTTAAACAGAGCCATGGAACGAATCGCCCCCTCCATGACCCACGTGACTTCCGCATTCCATTCTTACAACGGAACGCTATGGAAGTGTCGCAACTCTCACTTTATATGGCTCTGAGTAGGAGAAGGTCCTTTTTCCAAGTTCAGTCCTCACTGACGGAACACTGCAGGTAATCATGTCCTGAGAGCGCACGCTGTAGCTGCACTCACGCAAAGACATGTAGGAGGAGATGTATGAGGGCAGCAGACCAAGAAGTGATTTGAAGATGAAAATGTACCAGTGGAAGAGTCTGCGTGAGGTTAATGATGTCCAGTTAACCAGTGAATACAGGGTGCAGTGGTGGGTACGATAATCACAACCAGTTATGAATCTTAGTGCACCATGATAGACAACATCCAACATCCGCAGGGTGCTTGTAGGAGCATTCATGTAGAGAATGTCACCGTAATCAATGGAGGGAAGGAAAGTCACAGATACAAGGCGTTTCCTAACATTCAGTTGTCGGTTGGTGCTGTATGATGTGTGCAGTCGTGAATTAGCAGGGTGAATAGAAGGGGGCTCAGCACACATCCTTGTGGAGCCCCTGTGTTCAATGTGATGATGCTAGATGTGTTACTCCCGACCCGTACTGTCTGTGGTCTCCCGGTCAGGAAGTCTAGCAGCCAGTTACGCATTGAGGTGTTCAGCCCCAGACTGTCCAGTTTAAGGATGAGCTGTTGGGGGATGATGGTGTTGAATGCCGAGCTGAAGTCGATGAGTTAAATGTATGTGTGCACACAATGCTGCTGTGGTAGCACATGGTGGTCAGTGCTGCCCTGTTCTCCTGAGGCCACAGGTCTGAGACCAATTTATATCAGGAAGGGCATCAGATGTAAAACAATGGTCAAATACTTTGTGGGACTTTGCTCACTGTGGCAACCCTTGCAGAAAGGATCAGCAAAACGAACAACACACTGTTACTAATCACAAAACTTTCATACAATTAGTTTTTTGCAGAAGTACAACAGTTTTGTATGATTTGCAAAGAGACCCTGCTGTTCAAACGGCACCAATGGGGGGCATTTAATAAAGGGCACTGCATTAAGCTTTTAAAATTAGAACAGAAATCTAAAAAAGCTAAGTCTGGTCCTCTGGACCAGAAATCATGTGCATTGTGTTGTCCAAGTGCAAAGTTGCAACAACAGGAACACATACATCATGGTTTTATAAGTATTTGTACGTGCTGTTAGGGAAAAAAGTTCAATTGAAAGCTAATCATGTTTAACTTGATCAGTGTCCTTTGACCGGTTTCTGCAAAGTGCTAGTTAACTGAGTGTTTGGAATTCAAGACACATGTGCAAGTGAATGGCAAAACTGCAGCAAGCCTCCCTCCAGCAGAGGCCAGAACTGAGAGGCATAATGATATTCATTTTCAAACAGGAGAACATTCTAATGGGCAATTAAGATGATCAAGCCTGCCAAGATCCATGTGAGGAGCGGAGTGCTGGTGCCAGTGATTACGTGTCCTCCGCCCCAGCCTCCTTCCTGTGCTGGCCTGGGCTTTGTCTTATGTGTGCGCATAAGTAGCAGGGAGGGAAAGAGGGAGAAGTTTCCAAAAGCACAATATAATTGAACTTTCCACATTATTTCTCACTAATATGTGCTGCCACTTGGTCTCATTAGTGAAATGATGTGCTCTGCCATTCTAGAATGAACTCTTTGCCCGAGTAATTAAGGCTCCTAAAGTTTCTAGTCCTTTGTTTAAAGAATTCGTCCTTGTGCTCTCCATGCCCCATCAGCTGCCTAATTAGCAGGGCCTTTGTGTGATTAAAAATTCTCAGAGAGATTCCGTTGGATATTTTCCTCTGTTAATGAGTGTTTGTGGACAGCTGGGAACGGGCAGCGCTCCCTCCTCGTTGGACCTCCTGTGCATTGGGCAGACCTCTGTCAAGGCCCGAGAGTGAGAGCTGTCGTTTTCGTAATGGGGATGGAAATTGGTCAAAACCCACCAAGGCCCCCGCAGGAATGGAAATGCCTTGAAATATAAATGAGGATGAATATTCATATTTCTTCCACTTCAATAAAAATGTGCTGAGTATAAATATACATGTCTGTTAGTGAGGGCAGCAGCAGGCATTGGTTGTGGTGTCTGTCTTGCCCTTTAACGCAGCCTTTGGCTTCATTTGCTATTATCCTCGGGTTCTTTTTCTCCCCAAAGTTGGGGTCACCCTCTCCACTGAGAATTGTACATTGGAGGCTTTTCCTTTTGTTCCAGTTCTTCCACTTAGTGAGCATCTCAGAAAGAAAGAGAGAAGGCCCTGAAAGAAACAGAAAGACATTTAATGAAGCTCACTCGGAAGTAAGGTAAGAAGAGGTCAAATCTAAATGAAACGAACAAGTCTGCTACGTGTGCACTTTGGAGCAGAAATCCAAAGGGAGTAAAAGAGCAACATTGAGAGGAAAAGGCCTAAAGTAGAGAAAGTAGTCCGCATGGGTTTACACTTTTCATCTATGTAACCAATTCCTGCTTGAACTCTGCTGTAATTTGTCTCTAGTTGAAATATAGTGACAAATTAAAGCTAAAATGAATAAATAAATCCTGTAGATGCCTATTTATTCTGAACATCCAACCACAGTAAATTTTACAAATGAGCTGAATTTGTTCTGTGCTCACCACTAAAGTAAAATTAATAGATTGCTGGTTTACAGGGAAACAGTTTGACTCAAGCTGAGTAACTATATATATATATATATATATATATATATATATACCGGGAGGAGACCCAGAGGAAGACCCAGGACGCGCTGGAGGGACTATGTTTCTCGGCTGGCCTGGGAACGCCTTGGGATTCCCCCGGAGGAGCTGCTCCAAGTGGCTGGGGAGAGGGAAGTCTGGGCCTCCCTACTTAGGCTGCTACCCCCGCGACCCGACCCCGGATAAGCGGAAGAAGATGGATGGATGGATGGATATATATATATATATATATATATATATATATATATATATATATATATATATATATATATATATATATATATATATATATATATATATATATATATATATATATATATATATATATATATATATATATATATATATATATATATATATATATATATATATATATATATATATATATATATATATATATATATATATATATATTATATATATATATATATATATATATATATATATATATATATATATATATATATATATATATATATATATATATATATATATATATATATATATATATATATATATATATATATATATATAATATATATATATATATATATATATATATATATATATATATATATATATATATATATATATATATATATATATATATATATATATATATATATATATATATATATATATATATATATATATATATATATATATATATATATATATATATATATATATATATATATATATATACATATATACATATATATATATATATATATATATATATATATATATATATATATATATATATATATATATATATATATATACAGGGAACCCTCGAGTTACGTCAGGGATCCGGACCTACGGGTGTGACTTAGGTCGATTCTGTCGTATCTCGCGGACCAAAAACACGTGCCTGTCGTAGGTCCGCATTTCTGACGTAGGTCGAGGCTATACCGTTAACGGAGCGCCGCACACACATTTAACGGCATGAGAATGAACAAGCGGACATCCTGTGCCATAAACATGCACAGAACTTTATTTACAAACACTTAGATAACACATTATACCACACATTCATCCATAAACACACAAAACCAGTACAGCATGTACTGTACAGGTAAAGTACTGTACAGTAATGTTTTTTTCAGCACAGACAAAGCATACAAAATACAAATCTCTTCCTGAACAGTTCTCAGCCATAATCTGCAAATGAGTTCAACCATGAAACATGAACACTTCTCTTTGAGCAGCAGCTGTTAACATCAAAATGCAGCAAATGATAAGGAACTCCCATGCACCAATCATGCACCAAATCAGCCAAATCATCAGAAACATGTTGCAACCATCATGTTTTTGAAACCAGTGCAGTCCATGTGGTGTTTGTGTGCAGTCCATGTGCATGAAAAAGTCCATGAACTCTAAAAAAGCTAGAAGCAGCAGAAAAAGGAAACAAGGAAACAAAATGTCCTTACTTTGACTGAAGTGTAGGTAGACACTGATGTTTTTCTCAAGTTCAAACCTGGATCAGATGGAACTGCTTAGCCAGTGCTCAACCATGAATCAACCATGAACACTCAAGGCACTGTAGCCCTCCCCCACCTTGCCGCTTGCCGTAATGACGCACTTTTTTTGCCGTATCTCGATTACATACTTATAATGTATTTCTGACGTAAGTCCGTTTTTTCGGTCGTATGTCGACGGCATTCTTTCAAAGAGGCCTGTCGTAAGTCCGCGTTGCCGTAGGTCGCAGGTGTCGTAACTCGAGGGTTTCCTGTATACAGGTAGTCCCCGATTTACGAGCGAGATCCGTTACAACGAGGCGCTCGTAAACCGGAAATCTCGTAATTTGGAACGGCCGCCACGCTTCTCGTAAGTCCGGAATTTCGCTCGTAAATTGGAACGGTTTTGCTAGCGCGACTACGAACACTCGTTTTTCATCGAAAAACTGCTTATGAGTGCATAAAAATGATCGGAAACGTGTGTCCACATGTTTAGCTAACGAACTGTGGTGAAAAAACACAGGAAAACTCAGTATTTTTTGCGTTTTTTCCAATAATTCGCCAGCTCGTAAGTCCGGAACCTCGTAGATCAGAGCGCTCGTAAATCGGGGACTACCTGTATATATATATATATATATATATATATATATATATATATATATATATATATATATATATATATATATATATATATATATATATATATATATATATATATATATATATATATATATATATATATATATATATATATATATATATATATATATATATATATATATATATATATATATATATATATATATATATATATATATATATATATATATATATATATATATATATATATATATATATATATATATATATATATATATATATATATATATATATATATATTATATATATATATATATATATATATATATATATATATATATATATATATATATATATATATATATATATATATATATATATATATATATATATATATATATATATATATATATATATATATATATATATATATATAATATATATATATATATAATAAAAATACATTTAGTAAAGTTAATGATAAGCTAGTCTAAAGAGATGTGTTTTCAGGGCTGTCTTGAACAGAGAAAGGGAGGTGGTGTTTCGAAGGTCTGGCGGTAGAGCGTTCCAGAGGTGAGGGGCAGAGCAGGTGAAGGCCCTGCTCCCCATGGTGGAGAGGCGGGCAGAGGGTACATGGAGATGTAGCGAAGAGGAGGATCTGAGAGAGCGTGATGGGATGGAGATTTGGAGATTTGATAATATAATGATGATTGACTTGTCATAGGTGACGACAGGTTGTTGTTGGACTTCTGTGCTAGTCACAGCTCGTCCATCATGAACACCATGTTCAAACTGTCCATACGTGCACTTGGCACCAGGAGGCCCTAGGTCGTAGATTGATGATTGACTTTGTAGTCCTGTCATCTGATTTTCGGACATTAGTTTTGGACACTCAGGTGAAGAGAGGAGCTGAGCTGTCAGCTAATCACCACCTGGTAGTGATTAGATGGCAAAGGAAAATGTCGAATAGACCCGGTAGACCCAAACATGTAGTGGGGGTTCGCTGGGAACACCTGGCAGAAGAACCCATCAGAAAGATCTTCAACTCAAACCTCCGGGAGAGCTTTAATTGATACCATCTGGGTTTTGTAGCGTGGCAATATCAAATGCTTCGGTGTCTTCTTCACCGCCTCCTTCATCATCATGTCAGATAATATTCTCTCTCACATCTTTAACCACATCCCAGCAGAGGTGGGGGACATTGGGCCTCATGCAAGAACCGTTCGTACGCACATATTTGTTCTTAAACTGTACGTACGAGTGATTTAGGATCATTTGTGGCATTCAACAATGTTTTCGTATCCTAAGATTTTTTTCAGATACGAACAAAATTTACGTGTGGTCCAGACCTGTCGTATATTTTACGAGCAGTCAGTCTGCTGTTATCCAGACGGATTTTCTTCACTAATAACTTTATATTTCATTAGTTTGAAGATATTTTGAGTTGAAAATGAATCACAATCTATAATTATGTTGAAAAGAGGCTGTTCTGTTTGAATTAGAATTATAATATTAAATGCGACCCGACCCCGGATAAGCGGAAGAAAATGGATGGATGGATGGATAAATGCAACGACACAAATTGGTTAAATTAAAATAAAGCAGCTATTAATTTTGTTGTATAGCACTACAATATTAATATGAAGTTAATTGAAGTTTCGAGACATTTTAAAATGCTTTTGTTCAAAAACACATCGGACACTTGCATGTGGGGGGGGGGGTCGCGGACGAGTACGCGGGTACTCGGGGGCCGCGGCGGGTCACGGCCGAGCAGGACCGCCACGCCGCTGGGTACAAAGTTCCGTGGGCCGGCCGCGTGCCGAGGATCGCCGAGCGCCCCACGTCGACCCCCGTGCGCCTCCCGCACGTCGCGCCCGGGCCCACCCCCCGTGCCCCGGGGATGGTCCGTGCGCGCCGCACGTTTGAGTGGGTCCTCGGCTTTTTCTGCTGGATTTAAATTGTTTCGCTTTGACGTCTTCCAAACGGTCGCGAAAATAAATTGTAAATAAATCGAGTTTTAGCTCAAACATCTACAGCTAATGGGAAGCAGATTCACAGCTGACGCTGCTAAAAATTACAGATTTATTTATTTATTAGTTAGTTAGTTATTTACTCTGAGAGCAGAACTTCAATCTCCGCACCAGTAAAGTTCTTCTTTATACTTCTCGCTGTCATCTTTATGAATGGACACTTCCTGCTCTCTGAGGCAGGAAACGTAGCCTTATATGGTGTTTTGAGGGGTGGGAATTATGTAAATAACCTCTCCGCGTGCACGAGCAGGTGGATAGAACAGGTGCAATTCATCATACGTACGCAGCTCATTTACACACTTTTCCTGAGGATAGAAGAGTTTGTTGAATCTGACGTGGCTTGTTTGTACGAACGCTTCGTACGAACAAAAGTAAGAGAAATTTAGGATAAAAATACGAACATGTTCTTGCATGAGGCCCAATGAGTCCAAGTGGGTCATGTTCTGCGACTCACTTGTTGAGGTAGCTGCCTTGAACTGTGGCCACAAGGTTGTCGGTGCTTCTCGTTGTGGCCATCCTCAAACTCTGATGGACACGCCGGGTTAGGGAGGCTGTCAAGCTGAAGAAGGAGTCCTATCAGTGCTTGTTGGCTGGTGGGACTCCGGAGGCAGCTGAGGAGTACTGGGGGGGCCAAGCCGTCTGCAGCTTTGGCTGTTGCTGAGGCAAAAGCTCGGATGTGGGAGGAGTTCGGTGAGGCCTTGGATGAAGACTCTCAGTCGGCTCCGGGGAAATTCTGGCAAACCATCAGGAGGCTGAGGATGGGAAAGAAGCTCTTTACTAACATTGTTCAGTGAAGGTGGGGTTCTATTGACAGTGTTATGGGCGGTTTGGTCCCTGTACTAGCAGTGCGAGAGTTTGGTTCGCATTACCAGTAGTAAGTCAAACCCCCTCAGGGTGGGAGTTGGCCTCCACCAGGGCAGCACCTCCAAATCTGAGGTCATGGTCCTGAACCGGAAAAGGATGGATTACTCTCTTCAGGTCGAGGGTGAGGTTCTGCCTCAAGAGTTCAAGTATCTTGGTGTTTTGTTCATAAGTGAGGGAAGAATGGAGCGTGAGATTGGCAGACAAATTGGTGCAGCGTCTTTAGTATTGTGGACGCTGTACCCGTCCATTGTGGTGAAAAGGGAGCTGAGCTGTAAGACAAAGCTCTCTGTTTAACGGTTGGTCTCCAGTCCTACCCTCACCTCTGGTCATGAAGTCTGGGTGGAGACTGAAAGAATGAGATCGTGGGTACATGAAGTTGAAATGAGTTTCCTCTGCAGGGTAGCTGGACTCTCCCTTAGAGATATAGTGAGAAGTTCAGTTATCCGGGAGAGACTGTAGAACCGCTGTTCCTCCACATCGAGAGGAGCCAGTTGAGGTAGTTCAGACCAGGGCGCCTCTCTAGGGAGGTGCTTCGGGCATGTCTGACTGGAAGGAGACTCCAGGATAGACCCAGGACACACTAGAGAGACTACAGTATGTCTCTCGATTGGCCTGGGAACACCTTGGGTTCCTCCCAGAAGAGATGGAAGAGGCTGTGCAGAGAGATGTGTGTACCTCCCTGCTCAAGATGCTGCCCCAAGACCTGAGTCCAGAACAAGATGCTGCCCACAAGACCCGAGTCCAGAACAAGAGATGGATGGAACTCAAATAATTCAATGATGGGAAATTTAAACTATTTAACTATATTAAACAACTTCAAGAGTTAAATAAACCAAACTAATTTACTTTGTAAACAAAGATGACACTTTGAACCCACTTGTGATGATTTTTTACACTTGGTATTTTATTTGAATTGGGCAAAAACAGGCCAGAAGAAGTAATATTTTTTCATTCATTCAACCTTTATTTATACAGGCTAGACTCGTTGAGCCACGGGGACTCATTTACAAGAGGGACCTGTTTCACTCACACCCAGGGTCAATTTAGAGTTACCAATCAGTCTAACATGCATGTTTTTGGGCTGTGGGAGGAAACCGGAGCACCCGGAGAAAACCCACGCATGCACGGAGAGAACATGCAAACTCCACCCAGAAAGGCCCCCGGACTGGGATTTGAACCGGGGACCTGCTCGCTGAGAGGCAGCAGCTCTACCAGTTGTGCCACCGTGCTGCCACCATTTTGTTCTTTGGTGTTTGGTGTAATGGAACCTGTCCAGGTTGTACCCACCTCTCTCCAGTTGTAGGCACCACAGCATTCATGACCCTGGACAGGATAAAACAGGAACTGAATACAGATTAAGGAACTTTGAGACGTTATCCTTGTCTTGGAGAGGCTAGAGTCGTGCGTACAACTTAACCTTCATGCAGAGAAATCGTTAGGACAAGTATGTTTCTTTTTAAAACATCAATATGCGTAAAGATATGTACTGTGTGTCCAACCCCACGTATGACATCAGGGTTCAGATCAAGGTGGCTGTGTGACAACTTGTGCAATGTTTGCAGATGGTAAAGAGTTGATTGTGCGACACCGAGTATGCTCAGTGACGCAGCTGGAGAGGACACTGGCGTGATGTCGCCGCTTCTCCACGCTAAATAGTTATTTTACTGTTGCTATTTTTTTTTTGTGGACATTTTTTGGACATTTATCTGGACTTATTTTGTTCAGTGGTTTTTTTTTATAAGGACTTTACAGACAGCTTAGTTAGCACTTCCTAACCGGAATTTGTGCTGTCTACCTCCTGTCAAACTCCAGCAAGAACTTGCTTCAAGAACTACGTAGCTGCAATTATTGTTTCACTCACCTACTGCCTGTCAACCTCCTGTGTCATCTGGACTGTTCTGGATTTTCTCCTGTGCTCCTCTTCACGATATGCTCAACCAAGTTACATCCCACTGCTTCTTGGTTATTTCTCTCGGAGCTGTGGGTCTGCTGTTAGTGGCTAGCTCTGTACTAGCTTCCCCCGGCTTGGCGGGTGCGATCTTGACATATTCCGCTTCGCAGCTGCTTGGACTTCACAACTGCTCCATTCCTCCTTCTGTTTCCACCATCAAACAACTGGGACTTCTGCGTAGACCTCGTTATATCCACAGAAGCTCTCGGAAGATATCCATCTACTCTGGGCAGGCTGGGTCTGTCCCGTGTGTCTGGTCCAGGAGACGTGTCGCACCTCGACGACGTCATCAGAACGCTGCGTCTGTAGTCCCTTGTAGTCCACAGTGCACGAAGTGGCAAAGAAAACGTGGAGTGGATTTCAGTCTGCTGAAACCGGATCAAAAAGCTCATATTCCAACTGGTATTAAATTAGAACTTTTCAATGTGTAGTCACTATCCAACAAATCATGTCTTATTCATGATCACATTCTGGAGAAGAACTTGGACCTCATGTGCCTCACAGAAACTTGGCACCAACCAGATGTGTTCAGTTCTCTAAATGAGGCGTGTCCCTCTGGATACAGTTATCTGCAGAGAGCCCGCAGCACTGGCCGCGGTGGTGGTCTGGCTGTAATCTACCGCAATAATTTAGAATTGTCATATCTGGCTTCTCAGGACTTTTCCTCTTTTGAAAGTTTGGCCTTCAACCTAACAGCACCACTCCTGCTGAATGTTATATTGATTTATAGACCTCCCAAACCGCATGTTTCATTTAACTCAGAGATGCATGACCTCCTCAATTTTTTCTGCACCTCCCCTGTGAAAACTATTTTTCTTGGCGATTTAAATATCCACATGGACAATTCCTCTTCACCTCTGGCAACAGATTTTAAGTCTCTTCTGGACTCTCTCAACCTCACCCAACATGTGGACGTCCCTACGCACAACAGGGGGCACACTCTGGATTTGGTGATTACAGACACT
This sequence comes from Garcialebias charrua, assembly GCA_038048925.1. NCBI lineage: Eukaryota > Metazoa > Chordata > Actinopteri > Cyprinodontiformes > Rivulidae > Garcialebias > Garcialebias charrua. The sequence continues at coordinate 20,216 of JBBPBX010048796.1, forward strand.
GTTCTAATCAATAACTTATCTGTATATGACCTGGGTGTCTCAGACCACAGGGTCATCTCCCTGGAAGTGCCTTCAACTTCGCCTGCTTCAAACCCAAAATGACCGGGACTTTAAAAACATTTCCCCTGATGTTCTGTCCGCTGATCTTCACGCCCTGACCGTTGTCAATCATTCATCTGCAAATGACTCTGTGGATTACTACAACCGATCTCTTCAAGAGCTCCTGGCCCTACATGCTCCCTTGAAAACAAGACTGGTGTCTTTATCCTGTTCAGCCCCCTGGTACACTGGTGAGTGCGCAAGATGAAGGCAACTGGCCGTGCTATTGAGAGACGTGTAAAATCATCTGGTCTCTCTGTACATAAGCAGGCATACAAAGAACATCAGAAAGCGTACGCCTATTCTCTTAAAGAAGCACGCTCCAAATATTATTCCAACATCATCAACACCTGCCCTGGAAACTCTAAACAGCTCTTCTCCACAATAACTCATCTGCTTAATCCCATTAAACAAACTCCTGAGGACTCTGCTCAAAAATGCAACCTGTTCCTTTCATCATTTAAAAACAAAGTTGACACTATCAGATCTCAGCTCCACAACCTCCCTGTTCTCAGTGTGCCACCTACCCGTCTGCATTCTGGGTCCCTGAGCAGCTTTGATGAAGTTGTTCAGAGTGAGGTGGAGGCCATCATCAAGAAAATGAAGCCTTCATCCTGCACCCTGGATCCTTTCCCCTCGTATCTCATAAAATCCAATCACTTTGCAATTAGCCCATTAATCACACAAATAATAAACAAGTTTCTACAATCTGGTCATGTTCCACGGCCTCTAAAAACTGCCATCATTAGGCCTCTTCTGAAAAAATCTAATTTGGATCCCGACATTTTTTCCAATTACCGTCCAATTTCCCACCTCCCTTTTCTGTCTAAAGTGCTGGAGAAAGCAGTTGCTGCTCAGCCACAGGACCACCTACAGCAACACTCTCTGTATGGCTCACAGTACTGAGACTGCATTGCTGAGAGTTACCAATGATTAGGGATGGGAATTGATAAGAAATTATCAATATCAATGCCGTTATCGATGTCCTTTATCGATTCAATTCCTTATCAATTCTGTTATCAATTCTCATTTGGGTAAAAAAATATAGTAAACCATTTGAATAATAAACGAATAATATAGGATAGAGTTTCCGGAAAGGATTAGCCAGTGTCAGCAGCCATGAGGACATCATTGGCAATGATGTCCTCATGGCTGCTGATACTGGTTCTCCCTCATCCTTGTCCTCCTTGACCTCACTGTAGCTTTCGACACTGTGGACCATAGTATCCTCCTCACCGTCTTCATGTGGAGGTCGGTCTCTGTGACACTGTCCTGGACTGGTTCAAATCTTTCCTCTCCAATAGGCTGGAATGTGTCTAGTCTTGGCAATGCCACTTCCCAGACAGTCGGTGTCTCCTGTGGTGTCCCTCAAGGGTCAGTTCTGGGGCCCCTGCTGTTTTCCCTTTACATGCTGCCTTTAGGTCAAATTATTAATCAGTTCATTTCTTTTCACTGCTATGCCGACGATACACAGCTTTACATCAGGACTGGAGCATCATCATCATCCCCATTGTCATCTCCATCTTCACTCACTGCCCTCTCTACCTGCCTGGAGGAAATAAGGGCATGGATGAATCAGAACTTTCTTCAATTAAACTGCTCCAAGACTGAGGCCATACTGATTGGCACCCCTCACCAGATACAAACATCAACTTTAACAACAATCTCCTTCTCTGGACAAGACATCCCCCTCTCCACCTCTGTTACAAATCTTGGAATAAAAATGGACTCTCATCTTACATTTGAAAATCACATTAAGCATCTGTTTAAAACCTGCTTCTTCCATCTTCGAAACATCTCCAGACTTCGCCCATCTTTTAAATATTAATTCCATCATGGGAAATGTACCGTTTTGTGACCTTTATGGACGATCAAAGACTTTCCCTCCACCTCACCTGGCATCCATACCTCCATTTCTACGGAATCCGTGTGTTGTGACTGCCCGCAGCATGCGCTGCCGCAGGAGACGCGGCAGGAGGGGTGGGGTGCTTGTGAAGCTCCAGGCTCACTTCGCCTCTTCCACATTCCAGTCTTCGCGCAGGATTCTCAGGAAATATAACTCTGTTGACATACGATGCCCCATGGAATATTCCTACAGCTGGTTGCGCATCATGGATACAGACACCGGCGGAGGCGCATTTCCTGGTGTTCGGCGTGTGAAGATCTGTAGGCGGGGCAGGGTTCAGGAGAACCTCCGCTCCTTTGGCCGCGCATCCCAGGATGACAGCCAGGATAACAGCCAGTGCTCCATCCAGCTGGCTCTCCTAAACACCAGATCTGTCACGAATAAAACTTTCATTCTCCATGATTTATTTTGCTCAAACTCTCTGGACTTTCTGCTGCTGACAGAAACGTGGTTGAGACCAGGAGACAACAGCGCGTTTTCTGAGCTCTCCCCCTCGGGCTGCTCTTTCTTCAGCTCCCCACGCCTGTCAGGACGCGGTGGTGGTGTTGCCACTATCTATAAGGACAAATTTAAATGCAGACTTCTGCCCACTAACACTTACTCCTCCTTTGAACTTCAGATGTTTGTGATCGAGCTCACCCCTAAGGTTTTATGTGCAGTTGCCTATCGCCCACCTAAATACAATAAGGAATTCATTCAAGAATTCTCTGAATTCCTGGCTGACATTATTTCCACCTATACCAGTTTTTGTATTTGTGGCGATTTGAATATTCATGTAAATTGTCCCACTGACTCACTGGCCTCTGAGTTTTTAAAGCTTTTGGATTCTTTTAACTTAACACAATCAGTAAATGCACCAACACATCATCTTGGACATACTCTGGACCTTATTATTTCTCATGGACTGTCCATTTCTCACTGTGAAATTTCTGAGTCTGCCATCTCGGATCATTTCCCTATTTTTTTCCAATTTACAGCCCCACAACCGGCCAGGAGGCCTCTGGCTGCGGGTTGTCATCGCCGCTGTCTCACCTCAGCCAGTGCCGGACAGTTCACCACGGCTTTTATGGACTCACAGTTTTATTCAGTTGGTCCTGATGTTTCTCTGTGTCCCAAAGATTTTTTGTCACTGTTTTCTGAAACCTGCAGTGGGATCCTGGACTCTATTGCTCCAGTCAAGTTCAGACATCCTAAACACAGAGCTGAGCCTTGGCTGAAAAATCCTACTGCATGTAAACTCAGGAGGCAGTGCAGAAGAGCTGAAAGACAGTGGAAGCATGACAGGCAACATGATTCTTTGGTTTTATTAAGGAAAACTCTTGTTTTGTATCAGAGATCCGTTAATGATGCAAAATCACAATTTCTATCTAATGTCATCACAAACAGTAGCCATTGCCCCAGGGTGTTATTTAATACAATTAACTCTGTTTTAAATCCACCCACCTCAGTCTTACCTGATGCCTCAGCCTCCACCTGTGAGAACTTTCTATCATTTTTTATTGATAAAGTTGCATCAGTTAGACAAGCCACAGGTGCACCTGCTACTTCTGTTTCTGAGTTTTCACCTATCTCTGCTGGTTCTGCTTTATTCGAACAGTTTGAACCAGTGTCATATTCCCTCTTGGACAAAATAGTTAAATCTGTTAAACCCACTAACTGCCCCACTGATTTCATCCCCACTAGATTATTGAAAGAGGTATTTAATATTATTGGTCCTTATCTTCTTGCTTTTTTCAATTCATGTCTGTCCCTTGGAGTTGTGCCTTCTGCTTTTAAACATGCAACAGTCCGCCCCCTTCTCAAAAAAACAAATCTTGATCCCTTGGTTTTATCTAATTTTAGACCCATTTCTAATTTACCCTTCCTCTCCAAAGTTTTAGAAAAAAATCGTTCTTATGCAAATTCAGCCTTTTTTGGAAAAAAGCACACTCCTTGATAAATTTCAAGGAGGACTGAGTGAGTACTCAGTTGGGCTTGTTTTGTAACCAGAACGAGCCGTGGTCCCAGCAGACTTCAAACCTCCGTCTTCCTGGGACTGAGCTTCAGTTTCGATCCTGAGGCGATGAGACAGAATCAAACACCTGAGGCTTCCTAGCACTTTGAGATTTTTATTAATGAAAAGTGCGGTATAAATTGAATTTATTATTATTATTATTATTATTATTCAATCTGGTTTTAGATCCCGGCATAGCACAGAATCTGCATTGCTGAGAGTCCATAACGACATAGCTCAGTCAGTTGATTCTGGATGCCCAGTAGCTCTGGTGCTTCTCGACCTCACAGTGACCTTTGACCCTGTGGACCACTCTGTCCTTCTGTCTCGTCTCCATGATTTTGTTGGGATTCGTGGCACGGCACTGAAGTGGTTCACGTCCTATTTATCTGATAGGACTTTCTCTATCTTGCTCAATGGCTACTCTTCCTCTACAGCCCCTCTTCTGTGTGGGGTGCCCCAGGGTTCCATTTTGGGCCCTCTGCTCTTTTCCTTGTACCTGTTGCCACTTGGATCTATTATAAGACAACACAATGTCAACTTTCATTTTTATGCAGATGATTTGCAGATCTATTTACCATTAAGGCCTGGATCCAGTAACCCAATGTGTTCTCTCTTTGACTGCATCTCTGAAATCAAACATTGGCTAAACAATAACTTCCTATTTTTAAATGACAGTAAAACAGAATGGATTTTATTTGGTAACAAAGATGCAACTGGCCTGGGAAATGTGAACATTAACTTCAGTGACAGTGTGAAAAACCTTGGAGTGACCTTTGATAAGGCTTTACATTTTGACAAACACATCGCCTCTGTTGTCCGGTCTGGATTTTTTTATTTACGTCTTTTAAAAAAGGTCAAACCCTTTTTAAACCGTTGTGACTTGGAGAAGGCTGTTCATGCTTTTATCAGTTCTAGGCTCGATTATTGTAACGCTCTGTATGTTGGTGTGCCTCAGTCAACACTGAGCCGCCTCCAGCTTGTTCAGAATGCAGCAGCTCGCCTTTTAACCAACACGACCACATCACACCTGTTTTATTCTCACTACATTGGCTTCCTGTCCGTTTTAGGATAGATTTTAAACTTTTATTATTTGTTTTTAAAGCTCTGAATGGCCTCGCTCCTACTTATATAACGGAGTTGTTAAGTTTCCCCGCCCGCTCCAGGTCTCTGAGGTCAGATAGCCAACTCTTGCTCTCTGTTCCACGGACAAAATATAAACGTTGGGGTGACCGTGCCTTTTCTGCGGCCGCACCTCGACTCTGGAATACACTCCCACTTGAGCTACGCCAGATTACTGAACTTGGCCCTTTTAAATCAAAGCTTAAGACTTTTTTATTCAAACTGGCTTTTAGTAATTAAATATGTGGTGACATTTCTGGTTTTATTTTTGCTTTT
>JBBPBX010048797.1:7986-25611 GCA_038048925.1 Garcialebias charrua
AGTTATAGCATATACTCATTTAAAAATACCTTCTAAAAGGATTTTCTAGTGTTTTTATGTTAATTCGCAGCATTTATCAAAGGAAGAATTTCAAAATATGATATGGCGTTATGCCTCTGTCATTAATCTTTATATCAGTTTTTATTTGTGGAATCATGCAAATTGAAACTATATGACAAACAAATTTAATAACACTTTCCAAAAGAAAGTTGTATATTTTTCACACATTTGTACATTTGCTTGGCAAAAATGGGATTTTAAGTTAAACTGAGGTACAAAATAGAACAATATTTTCAAATATTGCTATAATAGGGCCATTTAAAACTGCCACTGACTACTGTATTGAAATCGACTCATTCAGTTTGTTAGCAAAATACCTCATGACCCAGTGGATGGATTTTAATGAAAATTTCAGAAAGTCATTGGGTGCACATTAACTCTTGGAGTCAACCCAACTCAAGACGGATGCTACAGCTAATCTACCTTAAACACAACAATGGCTCAGATAGTGAAATTAACAAACAAAGCTAAAATATGATGTGGAAGCATCTGCGAGTACAGAGTAATTTCAAACACATACTCTGAGCACTAACATATTACAGATATGCGATAATGCATAAGGTTATTTTCCAGATTTTACCAAAAGGCTAAAACTACATAATTTTCCAAGAGATGATCATTTGACATTAAAACTCTGGCAAGCAAAAGACACTGATATGAGTCTTTTATTAATATACTGTATATGTTTTTTCATCATCATCATTATTATTATCATCTTTTTAAATATTTTTATTTTCAAGTACGTATTTAACCAAGCTATACAAAAGACCCTGGCATGATACGTATTTATGAATTATGAATGTTTTATTTATTTATTTATTTGTAATGGGTAAATTATTGACATTTCTGTCTGTGTAAACAAGATACAGTACCAACGTACATGTATTGTATGACTGCGTCATTTTCTGGGTTTGAAAGCTCACGGCTATCACCGCAGCACCACATTAATCCTCATCAAACCTCTGACAGCAAGTGTTTTTAATGTCAAACCAAAACAGACTTGTTTGTTTTTATGATCTGTGAATGAATCAAGACTATCTGTGATATTTAGTGCATGTAAGGAAGATAAATGAGATGAAGCCATGAAGAGTGTATGTGTGGGGTGTTTTGGGAGGAGGGGGCCAAGTGGTAGCTAATAGTGTGAGTTACGCCGGCTGCCATAAGAGAATAATCCACAAAATGAATGAGCCAATTGGGATGTCTAGGAAAATAGGTTTTCTTCCCCCCACTTTACATCATTAGCTGTGTTTACATGGACAAAATTTTGTGACCTGATTGAAATGTGTTCTGATCGCATAATTAGATGGCACCGTTTACATGTGCACAATCCGTTCATGACGAGTGTTTACATGCAGCAGGCTTTTATTCTGATCAGAAGTTCTGACATGCGCAGAGTGGTACACTCCCCCTTAAAAAAACACCGAAGAAGAAGTTACTTCCGTTAAAACCACAGAAGAAGAAGTTGCTTCCGGGACGAAAGTAAACAGACGCGTCAATGGACCCGCGCCAGATTGTAATGACGGAGACTGAGTTTTTTCTGCACTCCCTGATAAACTTTTTTGCCCTTTCCTTTTCTACCTGTCTGCGTGATACTGTCTGTATTTGTTATTAATTACTATTCTTCCTCTGTTTTCCTGTTTCTGGAGCATCAGTGACACGATGCCAGGCAGTGCCCATGATGTCCTGTGCCACTCAGACCTCTATCAAAGGGCTCATCTGTTGACAAAAGTAAGGCTAATATTTACTATATTGTATTTAGTTTTACTACAACGATTACAGCTAAGAAGTATCTCAAAGTAGAGATGCTTAGCTGTAAAGTTTTATTTAAAAAAATGTTTGTTTGAACCATGTCTTTAAACAAATTCATTCATTCATTCAACCTTTATTTATACAGGCCTCTTTGAGTCATGGGGACTCATTTACAAGAGGGACCTGTCTCACTCACACCAAACAACCATCCACTCTCACACCACACCTAGGGTCAATTTAGTCACCAATCAGCCTAACGTGCATGTTTTTGGTCTGTGGGAGGAAACCGGAGTACCCGGAGGAAACCCACGCATAGTTAAATGTTAAATGCAAATAGTTAAATGTTGCCAAAATGTAAGGCTAAAATTTACTATTGTATTTAGTATTAAACCATTACAGCTAAGTAATCAGTAGACATACTTAGCTGTAAAGATTTTTTTTTAAATAAAATTTGTTTGAACCATATCTTTAAACAAATAAAAAGTTGAACACTAAATATTGGCATGTCCTTTTTTTGCAGTCTGTGAGGAACATTGAAGAACGTCAGTCTCTTCAGGTGACCCTGCATACCTGCTGTTGGACTGGCTCGTCAAAGGATACGCCAAACTCTCCTCGTCTGACTCCTCAAGTCATTTAATGTTTACCTTTGCTCAGTCAGGTGGAGGTAGAGATGACCGGGTTGCTGAAGTCACAGTAGAGTTCTTCTAAAAAGATACTTGTCATGTATTTGTGTTCACATGCAGTTAACATTTGTATAAAATTATCACAATAAAAAACTGCAAATACTAGTGAACATCTGAGCTCTTTAATGGACCAAACATTTTAACAAATTCTTGTAAACAATTGATACTGCTTGCTTGTTTGAAACATGTTTCATTCTTAGTGCAATTTGAGGTATATCAGAAAAACATAAAAATTAAACATTCAAAATGTGTGTGCAAAATAGACGATGTGCACAGATCAAATCTTGTAATGATGACAACAACAAAAAAAACATTCTTTGGTCATTTAAAAACTACAGTAACCTGTAATTCAGTAACTTCTTTATCAACTCATCGCATACTTTCACAATTTCGATGTATGCATGTGATTTAGGACAACAAAATTGGTGACAAAATAATCGATTTTACTTCCAAAATGTATGTTTCTGTATCCTGATAGAACAGCAAATGTGTTTTTATCCTGTGAGTCATGCAGAAACTCAGAGTCCTTATTAAACCACCTGACTGTATTAAGTTAGGACATCTTAATTGTCCCATAAACTATCAATCCTAATGTCTGTGTAAAAAATACATTTACAGATCTGTCAGGGGACAAAGAAACATGGTTGTGGAGAATTGAAACATTTTCAAATCAGTTTTGAGTTGTTCTAAAGCTCATGTGTGAACTTCTTGGGATTCCTAAGACGTGGGACTCTTGCATCTTCTGCCACCATCACCTGCCACTGTCTGTTGTGTGCTGCTGCCAGCTGCCTCTTCAAAGCTGGACTCATCATCTGAAAAACAAACAAAATAAAGTTTAACTGGACCCCTGATATGTTGAAATTTGTTAGGTTAATTATCTGGTTAGTTGGAGGAGTTTTAATGTACAATACAGTAGTACTGTACTGCCCTAAAGCTACTCTTATTTCTTATTATAATTACATTTTAACATATTTGTTGTTTCTAATTACTCCAGGTAATACAGTACAGAGGGTTAATGTGGTTTGAAGAGTCTAACTTACCAGAAAGGATGCTTTGCTCCTCTGGTTAGCTTCATCTCAGATTCCTCTCCTCCTCATCACCTAGATCCACACCGCTGCCTGCTGTGTTGGAAGTGGCAGATCTCTCATCAGTTCATTTATCAACACGTAAAATGAAAAAGTGGTGGGGTCGTACTTCTCCCGTTGTTGTTTTTAGCTTTGTAGCACTTAGCTTTCAAGCACTTCCAGCGATCTCCAGCTTCTTCCAGCTTTTCATGTACTTGTTTAAATAACTCCGTGTTCCCACACGTTCGGTCAAGGCGTTTGATAGTTTTGAGCTATTTTAACGTTTCTATTAGAAATGTTGCATCGCTCACCGACCATTTTTGCTTCCCCACCATGCGTTAGCATCTACCCACTAGCTAGGCAGAGAAGGAAACACGAGGGGTGGGGTGGGGGGGTGCGTGCGCAGCGCACATGCGCAGTCAGGACAGTTTGATAAACGGAACGGATCAAGTGTTTACATGCACACCGAACGGGTAACGGATCGGTGTAAACCACCTGTTTCGAGCTGATCACAAATTAGGCCGGATCACGCCGAAAACACAAAAAATGATCCGAACGGGGTGTTTACATGACACACTTTTGATCCGATCGGCCGTTTGATCTGATTACTTATGTCCATGTAAACACACCTATTGTATTCCTCCTGAGGCAGAAATATGACAACAGACAGAATGTAATGTTCATCACCATTAAATCTTCAAGGATACAAGAGCCATTATTTGATACTATCAAGAGCCGGTGTATGATACCATCTTTATTTAATATAATTCCAACTTTGCATATCCTCATTGCAGTTATCATCATCATGTGTTGCTTAAATATGCAAGTTTCCTGCTCTTTGCTTTTCCACAGAGCAATGACATATCGGCTGCAGCCACAGACTCCTTGGAGAGCTGCATCATCCACTCTACCTACTACTGCTCATCTACTCTGTTCTTCATTTACGTTTCCCTCCCTACATGCACCCTCCTGCTCCTGTGGCCCCAGCAGATATGATTGTATGACCCTGACCGAGTCTCATGGTACTGTGAAGAGAGGAGTGGGGGCTGGGGGAGTGGTGCTCGTTGTCCTCGCTGCTGTTGACTCTCCTCACTCCTCTATTCTTCCCTTTAGGCAGAATCATGTTGGGTGACTTCATGCAAGTGCCGCCTTCTCTCTCACATGTACACTAGCCATCAGCATCTGCAGACTGATTCCTGCTTGCACCAACTGTGGTGTGGATTTACATTAATAACAATTAGAAATATATAATTTACCATTATGTTTTTAATATTGTAATGATGCTAGCAGAAGTTTACTATTAAAAGTAGATTCTGGCAGATACTCTTCAAGTTCAATAATCTTTATTATACCCGAGGGGCAATTTGTTTCACAGTCAGTAGGCACACAAAATATCCATACTACAAAATATGTTAAACCATTAAAATAAGAGTACATAAATCATCAATGTTGGTTGAGAAGCCTGATCGCTACAGGGATGAATGAGTTTTTCTGTCTGTTCGTTCTACATCTGGGCAGCAGATACCTGCATCCAGATGGAAGCAACCTGAACTCACCATAGAGTGGGTGATCAGGATTTGCCAGAATCAGCCTGGACTTGTTCACTGACATCGCCTTGTGTAGGTCTAAACACAAACTAGTATATTAAAAGTCATAACATTTATTATTATTTTCAGGCCAGAGTTTTAGTCTAAAATCATCTTTTGTCGAGAAATGATGGCGTTTCAGCTGTTTTAGTCAAAACTTGAAAATAGTATCATGCGTGTTTCCATGAAATATCACGAGATGCCACAATTTTAGCATGTAATGGTAATGACTCATGGATAGCACAATAGCTGCACAATAATTGACTAAGTTGTAGCCTTTTTCATGATTGCTAAAGACAATTAACAGTGGCAGCCATCTCGAATTGGACTTCCAATGTCCAACATTTGTTCATCCAAAAATAACTTTCTAGAAAAGTCTTTCAAAGTGGGTCATGAAATATTTTGGGGACACACACACACACACACACACACACATGCACATGCACACACACAGAAATGAGCAAAAACATTAGTCTGTTTTAATCTGTCATTGGTGGACAACAAAAACGAATTGGTGAAAAGACTGTAAACTAAGTAGTGCTGCATTTTCTGAGGAATAGCAAGCGTCACAAATGGGCGGCCTATGAATAGATTTTGCCAAGCTTGCTATCTTCAATTTTATTGATTTTCTCAGTAACTTGATATTAGGCAAAGAAAAATATAAGTACCATACAGTATTGATTTACTCATCAACTTGTGGCAAGAAAGTAAAAATTAAAGAGATTTGGATCAGGTCTAACATTTGTTTTTGTCTATATTGTGCTATGTAGCTTCTGCTGGACATGAAAATGTCTGAAAAGTTAAAGTCCCCATAACATGAAGCGATGTGATGCAAGAAACCTCCATTGATTACGGTGACATTCTCTACATGAATGCTCCTACAAGCACCCTGCGGATGTTGGATGTTGTCTATCATGGTGCACTAAGATTCATAACTGGTTGTGATTATCGTACCCACCACTGCACCCTGTATTCACTGGTTAACTGGACATCATTAACCTCACGCAGACTCTTCCACTGGTACATTTTCATCTTTAAATCACTTCTTGGTCTGCTGCCCTCATACATCTCCTCCTACATGTCTTTACGTGAGTGCAGCTACAGTGTGCGCTCTCAGGACATGATTACCTGCAGTGTTCCGTCAGTGAGGACTGAACTTGGAAAAAGGGCCTTCTCCTACTCCGCTCCTGCTTCATGGAATATCTTACAAAAAGATCTGAAGCTCTCGACCTTGACTTCTCTAAATGGTTTTCAGAATCTGTTGGAATCCTGGCAAAAACCAATGCAGATTTGTTCCTGTCTTTGATTTTATACGTCTACCTTATAATGTTTTGCTAGTTTTTTGATACTTTGTTAAAAAAAAAAAAAAAAACTTTCTTTTGTTTTTTTCTCTCTTTTGTTTTCTATTGTTTATTGTTTGTTTGTTTATTGTTTATTGTTTAAGGAAATTCTACCACTGCTGTTCATTGTTCTTTAGTTTTAGCAGGTCGCTTTCGTAAATGAGCCCATAAGGTTCAAAAGATTTACCTGACTAAATAAAGGTTGAATGAATGAAAAAACCTGAAAGTTATGCACCATAACTCATGTGCCCTGAAGGAAGGGAACGAGGTGCAACATATGCTATGGGAATTGCGCCCCCGCGCGATTACCTGAAGGAATACATTCACGCCTTTACGGCAAGGGCGTCAGCGTTGCACCAGAGGCCCCGCCCTCTGGGTACTTAAGCCGCTGACGCCCATCCAACTTTCTCCAAAATGCACTTCACCGAGCTTTCAGCATTGAAAGGGCCAGATATGTTGCACCTCGTTCCCTTCCTTCAGGGAACATGAGTTATGGTGCATAACTTTCAGTTCCCTTTCAGTCATGTCTCTCGGTGCAACATATGCTATGGGAACGTAATTCATTCACGCCCTTGAAATGCTCAGTAAAATGCATGCTAGTGTGAACGTCTGCCCTTGTTCAGCAGGCATCTCAAGGCTACTTTCTACTGTGTGTTAGAAAGGACAGCCTGAGTGACATCACACGCAGTAACATCCAAACTGTAATGCTTTGCAAAAGTGTTTATTGAGCTCCAGTTTGCCGCAGCACAAATGTCTGCAACTGGTACACCCTTGAACAGTGACCACGAGGTGGCCAAGCCCCGAGTAAAGTGAACGTGCACTCCAGAGGGCACATGTTGACCTTTGCTACTGTACGCCCTTTTTATTCATTCAACCTTTATTTATACAGGCTAGCCTTGTTGAGTCACGGGGACTCATTTACAATTTATGGCCTCAGTCACCCAGTATGAGAGGCGTTGCTTTGATATGGCCTTTCCGGTAGCAGGTGTTGCAAAGCACACACACAAACAGTTGATGTGTTTTTCTCCATTCGGCTGTTCTCTGCATGTAAGTGCTTAAAGCTCTCACGGGGCAGAGAGCCTTCAGCCTTTCCTGTTCCTGAGTGAGGACAGGAGCAGGTGGAAAAGAAGAGAGATCAAAGTCCAGACTTCTAGGGTTTAAAGTCAAGACCTTGGGGATATATGCGGGATTAGGCCTTAAGGTGACCTTTGACCCGTCAAGGGCGAATCTGGTACACGTTGGATGTACCGACAAGGCATGGAGGTCACCCACACGTTTCGCCGAGCAAAGGACCAGGAGTAGAGCGGTCTTATAAGATAATAAATATATCTTAATATCGCTCTATGGTTCGAATGGGGGGTAACAGAGAGCCCCCAAGACCAAACTAAGATCCCATCCAGGGGTCAGGATCCTGCTGGGTGGTCTCTTTCTTAGCACGCCCTTCATAAATCTTATTATGAGTGGATGCGCTCCAGGCGTCCTGCTTCCCCAGCCTTCGTGGCAGGCCGAAATTGCTGATAGAAACACCTTAATTGTTTAGAAAGAACAACCTTTTTCCAGTAAGTCCTGAAGAAAAGTCAGGAGCTGAGCCAGGTCACATGAATAAGAAATAATATTTCTTTCCATGCACCAAACTTCAAAAATACACCATTTCTGTGCGTAAAGAGATTGTGTTGATGCAGCTTGTGCGTTCTGGATGGTGTTTACCACTTTTTCTGGCAGACCTGATACCACCAGCTTGTTCTTTTCTACCACCAAGCTGAAGTTTTCCATAGTTCCCAGCCTAAGTGGCGAAACTGTTCCTTCTGGTGATGTGGTGTGTCCCTGAATAGGAGCAGTTGGTGGAACCAGTTCTCCTCCAAGGACCCTGAATTCTGTGGTCCCCTGAAGGTCAACCACATTAGGGAGATGGCCTTTTTGCAGATGCGCTGCCATACTACTCTGATCGAGAGTGTTTGAGGGCAGAGGCAGTCTGTTGTCATTATTAGACAAAAGTGGAACAGAATGTCTGTTTTTCCTCTTTTTGTTAGGGGTCATGGGACGGAGGAGCTGCGAGTTTTGTAAACGAGCAGATCTCTTGGCCCCAGCCCGTTTCCTGGTTGGGTCTGATTTACTGGTCTCCGACCTTAACAGACCACTGGAGCCAGACAAACCGCAGGTGGTCTGTGTTTCACCCGGTGAGGGGACATCGTTTAAGAGCAGAACTGAGTCAGCACAGTGAGCACGGTCACGTGCTGCAGGATCACTGCTTGAGCATTGCGTGTCGCCCATCAATGATAAGGGGACAGCTTCAGCGTGAGAATGTGGAGATGGTCCTTTGTGCTTGGCAGACTTTAAATTGGTTGGTGACGGAGAGCTCAGTTCTCTTTGATTAAAAGGAAGAGGAATCTGATTCAGCCCCGGTTTGTTTACGCACACTGCAGTTTGATCACAACTGCCTTTGTGAACGTGTGAAGCTGGTGGTAGCCTGTGGGCTTCTTCCGTGGCCCCCTGTCCCTTACTGTGAGCCGTTGAATAGGTGTCCAAGAAGGTGGGTCGTCAGATTCTGTCAGCGCGCATCCCTGGGGCGCGGACGTGTCACGGGTTTGTTTGGTTTGTGTATTGTCTGACCCGTGGTTTACAACGGAGCGGGGACTGGAGCATGTGACCCCCCTCACCTGTCTCTGTGAGGAGTGTGGGGCCTGCTTGCAGGCGCCTCTGTGCCTATCTGTTACAGACAGAACCGAGGCACCCTGCTGGGGCTTATTGATAGGCTAACACCCCGTGAGCCGTGAGGGAGGGGGGGAGATGGCCCCCTTCCTTTATTTCGGCTGGCAGGCCAGAGGGACCCATTCTGCTGAAGTTATTGTGTTTGTTGTTGTTTTTTTGAGTCAATAAAACAGAGAGGGGCTGTTTTTTAGCTTTATTTGTGCTTACGTGTAACGACATATTTGACTGTATGTTAATCACAGTAGGAAAAACATGATTTGTGCATGAAACAGAATTACCAGCTTTTTGTACCGTGCTACAAATAAAGTCTAGACATGAGATGATCATTTCCCGTACCACGGTGGGCGNTGCGCCTCTGGTCCAGCTTGGTCTGAATTCAATCCAGAGCTTTCCAAAACAATCCTGTCGGTTCTATCGAGTGGTGGAGAAAAGACACCTTTTGTCCCTCCGGGAGGTCGGTTAGGGTCATCCACAGATGGCTTCATCCAGCACGTCAGCGGCAGCTTGTTTGTCCGTCGTTACCTGGAGCTCCTGTAATTTTTCAGCCAAGTAAGCTTGCATCAACGCGGATACATTCATCGCGCGTACCGCGAGTCCCTGAGTTCTGTAGCATTTCTCGAGCAGAGAAGCAGAAGCTCGACAAGCTTTGCTAGGTAGAGTTGGTTTTGTCCCGGATGACTTGGGTGAGACGCCAATGTGTCCTCAATTTGAGGCACGTTGGCTATTCCCACTTCATCCATCCCGTCCACGTCGAGGAACTGCGAGTGTGGTAACAGCATGGGAGCTCTGGGCTGAGACCAGGTGCGAGTCAGCTCTATGAGGAAGTCCGGGAACACGGGCATCCTTTGCCTCGTGGCCGCCTGCTGCTTTGAGTAAAAATAGTTTCCTGCCAACCTCGTGACCTGTTGACGAGGTGGAGGTTCTAGCCATGGGATGTGCAACGCGTCCGTTGCTCTGTGATACAAATCGAACAGAGCAGGAATGGAAAAGTCAGTCTCCGGGAGCACAGGTACCGGGGTGCAGGAGAGATCTTCTCCCTGTTTCTCGTATTCGACATATGTGTCCTCCGCGGAAAATTTGCCTGAGGCTAAAATCGATATCTTGTCCTCGTTCATCATGCCTCGAGTGTCGAATTCGACTGTTACAGTAAGTCCACCAGGGAGCCAGCACATCAGGGCTGTCGCCCCATTCGACTCGTGTGCTGTCATCCAGAGCCATGTTCTCGAGCTCCGGCGTGGGAGTGAGGGGCTCAGTGGTATCCGTGTCCGCTGGCACCGCAGCGGCACCCATGGCCTTGGCAACGAAGTCCGCCCGGTGCCTCCTCACCGCCTCCAGCATCTGGCTGCAGTGTGGGCAAGAGTCGGGCACATCCAGCGCCATTTTTGCGTGCAACATCCCCAAGCAGACGGGACAGGCCTCGTGGGTGTCCGTCGCTGAGAGGGAGAAACCGCATCCGCTGGGGCAGGCGCGCGAGGTTGGGCTCGCCGTCCTGCTGGTTTTCCTTGGAAGTCTTGTCTTTCGCTTTCCTTTCTCCGGAGGCATGTCCGAGATAAGACGAGCGAGTCCTTCCAAAATCCTTTTTCTTTTATTTTGAGACGTCTCCTCCGTCGCGTCGCTTTCGCTGGCTAGCCCGTTACGAGTTAGCAGGGGTAGCGGTTGTTGCGCAGTTAGCGCTGTCGAGCGAAGCAGTCTGTGGAGAGAGGAGAAGAAAAAACTTTGGGGTTAAAGGAAAATGTGCCGGACTAGCTTTTGCTCGCCCAGTAGTTTGTAGGAATAATTCTCTGTATGCTCTGTGTAGGGAGCAAGCTCACCTCTGGTTGAGCGATGAAGCAACAGAGAAGTCCCGCGAAGAGAGGTAGTTCAGGTTTAAGCAAGGTGAAGAGCAAAAAAAGAAAGTTGGATGGGTGTCAGCGGCTTAAGTACCCAGAGGGCGGGGCCTCTGGCGCAACGCTGACGCCCCTGCCGTAAAGGCGTGAATGTATTCCTTCAGGTAATCGCGCGGGGGCGCAATTCCCATAGCATATATTGCACCGAGAGACATGACTGAAAGGGAACTACATTTTGAAAGGTTTGATTGTAATTGGCTACATCTCAGTCATTTAGCAGCATATGATAATCTAAAGTTTAAACCTTTTTGAATTTAAGCTTGCAGAGAAAAAATGATAGGCATTTATTTGTTTCAATAAGAGAAAATTTAGTAAGTTAGTTTGAATGTCAATGTTTTATGTGCAATCAAGAGAGAACGCCCAGCTATGATAAGCTTACTGCATCACTGCGAAACATCTAGTCTTAACTAGCTGCTCTGGGATGCCAGGCAGACTTTTTAAATGAGATCCTGACGATAAAGAATGGTTACCTGGGCAAAGACTTTTGACTCTGCGTCAATGAAGGGTCTAAGTAGGAGCCTGCTTAGGTTTGCATAAATTGCATGATGGGAGGCCCCAGTTCCCAGGCAATGATTGTGCATTTTCCTCCCTGCTGGAATCTTATTTACTCTCCCCTTCCACATGAGATGGCCACGTCAAGCATGGTTTGTGTTCGCTGTGCTTTTGCTCAGTTGCTCACGCTGCACGCCACCTCACACACATCAGGACTAATAAATATGACGCCAAGGGGAAACTGGCTGCTCGGAGACTTGAGATATTTGCTGAACTCGCTGCCCAAGGAGTCAAAGATCATATCACGTGCAAGTTGAAGCTCCTTTGGTCTGTGATGAGTGCGTAATTGTAAACTACTACTCCGGCGGCCGTAAGGTTGTAACGCCGTACAGCATCGTCACCCATCCATGACCAGAAAATGTAATTCAGAATTTTTTATTCAATAATAGATGAGTAAGTCTGAGAGCTATGTTAGCGTTTAATTTTTTTAAAAAGCTTTCTTTTGAAATAATCCATAAACTTTACAGTTTACCAAGCATGCAGCTAGTTTTCATGGTGTTTATTTTATTGAAACCACCTAAATTGATATTACATTAATTAAGAAAAAGAAGAAAAACTTTCCCCTTCTTTATGATATTTCAAAGACCTCTGGTACAAAACCTTACAAAAGGATCTTACATAAAATAGGAGTTAAAGCAACAAAACCTCAATATATCGAAGGCAAACACTTTCATAGGATGAATGTGGCTCGGGAAGCTCCCTTGAAAAGTAATTCCCAGGAACAGGCAACACCTCGAGTCGTTGATGGACTGTGACAGCCTGCAAGTGATTGAGTTCCCTTTTTCTCCCCGTCTAATGACACCCACACTCATTCAGACTAGTCTCTTTCATCAAGCTCATGTGTAGTGTCACCTCCCACTATGGGCAGCATCATCCCTCGTCCTTGGTTTTCATATATTAGTTACCTTCATACCATGGGGACACTGATGTACATCCATTTAAAATCAATGTGCAGCAAAAAATAAATAAATTGAAAATCTGTGCAGACTGTCATTTAATGTGCTGAGTTTTCTTTTCTTTGTTTTAATGGCTAAAACAAATATATGGCTTTAATATTCAGGGGATTAAACAGTTCCAGTCTTCAAGCTGAATCATGACAAGAGCTATAAACTTTTTTGAAAGCTTTAAAAAAAATAATGATTTGCATGAAATTAAAAAGTTAAATTTTCAAAGAAAATGGGTTTGGATATTTCATTTTTGTTATTTGGAAAAAAGACGTACATGTAATGTTTGAGGTAAATACCCTGATGCGTGCTCATGAGGTAAATAGTTTCCTAGTCAATAAGAAGGTGATCTGTCAAGGTGTAGAAGGAGCTGAGTCGTAAATCAAAGCTCTTGATTTCCACATTTAAACCCTTACTGCCAGGGCTTAATTTGTAAACGGATTGTTGCCGGAATGCAAATAGCGGGCAGGCTGGCTGGGGGTGGGGGGTTCTGGGGGTCCTCCCCCAGAAATTTCTGAATAAAGTAGATACGATTTCCTGCATTTTGGTGTATGTTCAGGGGTTGTTAAACATCTACGTTTACATACATTTGTAAACACCCTGCTTCGGTCAAGCATCCTACCCCCATCCCCCTTAATTGACGGTTCCGAGCTGACTCTGTCCCTGTTCGTTATTGTCCAACTCCATGTGTGAAACCTCCAGGTGCCCGTGAGCTCCTGCCTGAGTACAGTATGACTGCCTGGTTAGCTCGGCACCCACCCCCACCACTCTTTTAGGGACGGAGATTGTTTTAAGGGTAGACGCGGAAATACTTACTCAAAGGGGCCACTCGTAAGTGGCTGTTGTGTTTAAAATTAGTACTTATGTAATTATTTTCTGTTTACATATTCAATATACTGTAAATTTTATTTGTTCAATGCAGTTAAATTTGTTCATAACTTTATTATTAGTAAGCCTGAGAGTTACCAGATCCAAGTAAACAGTTACTGAAATGCACCCTGTCAAAATAAGAGTTCCCGGATCCTGTTCCTACAGGATCCAGCTCAAATTAAGCCCTGCTTACAGCGCTACCTTTACTTGATGTAAGGATCAAGACCAACAGCACAAGACCCCGAATACGAGCAGCTAAAATGAGATTCCTCCGAAAGGTGGCTGTGTTCAGCCTTAGAGAGGAGCTTCATCATTTGGAGAGGATTTGGAATAGAGCCGTTGTTCCTCCTCGTCAAAAGGAGTCAGCTGAGGTGGTTCGGGCACCAGATTAGGATGTCTCCTGGGGTGTTTTCCAGGCACATTGCACTGGGAGAAGACTCCACGGCAGACCCAGAACTAACTGGGGGGGACCATATCCCCTCTGGCCTGGGAAGGAATTGAGATATTGCAGGAAAATCTCAATTGTTGATGGGGAGAGGGACAACAACGGTGGGTTTTCTTCCTAAACCTGTGGCCTTATGACCAAACCATCTATAAGCAGCAGAAAATGGATGAATGGATAGCTGGAATACAAGCTAGATTTTAAGAAGACAAACACTCAACAGAAAATAAATCTTCCAAGACCTCTTCAAATTTATTTTCTTGTGAACAAGGCCACTGGTTTGGCCAAATGCTCCTACTGAACACTAAATCCAAATGTAACCAAGTTTAACTTGTCACCTCTAATAATAAAAATGTGTCTAACTTGTGGATAAAAACATCAAAGTTCATGCTCATTAATCCATGTAAAATTTAAAAAAAAAGTTAAGTCAGGTCCTCTGGACGGTTTCTTTCTTTCTTTTTGTTGAGACATTGAGTCCTTCATCCAAAGGACTTCATGTGTCTGAGGAATCACAACAAATTCGCTCCCACAAGCAGCACACACATAGTGGGACAACCAGTTTGCTGGTTGGCCCACTGTGGTGTGGGTGTGCCAAATATTGCCAAACGCTGTGGTGTTTGGCAATATTTTAAGATATATCCACCACAGGTCCTTAAAGGCAAATATTAATTTTTAAACAATGATTTTAAGATGGCTGAAATCCCCTTTGGTCTTGACTCTACTTGGACTAGCAATTACCGGTAGCTCATCCATCCAAACTGAAATAGACTTTTTCACAATTTTGAGTTCAAAAAGCTATCTTGAAAGTAGCTATCTTGGGGGCCCACAGATTTGGAAAGAGCTTGAAGAGAGTTTAAAAGAGTTGGAATTCATTTCCACCTTCAAAAAATAGTTAAAGACCAAATTGCTTTGTTTATATAGAGCTTTGGAGCGTGACGTCACTGGTCCGCGGCGCAAAGCGGCGCACAGCATTGTGGGAAAGAAATCGCCATTTTGGAAGCCCTACTAAAAGAAGCTCTGTCTCTCGTTTTTTTGTTAGAATCTAAGAAGGTTGTAACAGTTTTGCAATGGTCTAAACATGCTGTGTTATTGGATGTAATGTCCGGTCACACGACCTGAAAGTAGATAGAAAACGGACTTTCTGTTTCCTGTTCGCTGCTGGAAGCAGCGCGAGGGAGCTCATGTGTCGGACCTAACAAAAAGGAGATGAATGTCCTGATATCAGCGGTGACACGTCCTGATATAACTTTCTTCATGTCCCAAAATAACTGCTAGTTTGTTCCAGACATCCTGGTGAGTGTATAAATTCGTTTTGTTGGAGTTGTGCCATAATTTTTGCCACGATTTTGTCCGGGTGTTTAGTTCATAGAAGTGGGTCAGCCTAGTTTAGGTTGGGTTTATATTTTTTATATAACGTTGTCTGATTTTAGACAGAGTGGACAGCTGTGTTATTGTGAAATAAACTGTTTAAAGTTTCTAGTGTGTTGTCACTGTTACTGTATTAATACTGATCTGTGTTCTGATCTATCCTTTTCAAGGCAGACCTTCATATGAAATTAATTAAACTCCAGAAGAGCTCAGTCAGGCTGCAGATGGAGGAGCAGCTACAAATACACCATCAATGTTGCTCAGGTAGTACCATATAAAACAATTTCTCCATGTCCCAAAATAACTGCTAGTTTGTTCCAGACACTGGTGAGTGTATAAGTCAAAGTCAAGTCAAAGTCAACTTTATTGTCAAAACTGCAATATGTACAGGACATACACAGGATTGAAATTGCATTTCTCTCCGTCCCTCGGTGCAACAGTAAACATTTAAACACTAAAACACTGAAACATTTAATAAACATAAGCATAAAATGAAATAATAAAAGTGTAATACTGTCCTGAGTTTTTTCATAGTAGTATAAAAGTGTAAAAAAGTGTAAAAAGTATATCTATAAAATAAAATGAAAGTTCTGGCATTGACATTTGTAATAGAGTGACAAAGCAGCATATGAAGTTTATGTACACAGTATATGTATGAGGTAGTTGATATTGGTATAGAGGTAAAGTGGCATATACAGTAAGGCTAGTAAAAAATATATATATCAGCAGTAGTGTAGATTTAAAAAGTAGTGTAAATGTAAACAGTAGTAATAAATGTAAACAGTAGTATTGAATGTAAGCAGTAGTAATAAATGTAAACAGTAGTAATGAATGTAAACAGTTTTAATAAATGTAAACAGTGAATGTAAACAGTAGTATAAATTCGTTTTGTTGGAGTTGTGCCATAATTTTTGCCACGATTTTGTCCGGGTGTTTAGTTCATAGAAGTGGGTCAGCCTAGTTTAGGTTGGGTTTATATTTTTTTATACAACGTTGTCTGATTTTAGACAGAGTGGACAGCTGTGTTATTGTGAAATAAACTGTTTAAAGTTTCTAGTGTGTTGTCACTGTTAAAGTGTGCAGAGGTGCTACATGTATTAATACTGATCTGTGTTCTGATCTATCCTTGTCAAGGCAAAACTTCATATGAAATGAATTAAACTCCAGAAGAGCTCAGTCAGGCTGCAGATGGAGGAGCATGGACCAGCAGCTACAAATACACCGTCAATGTTGCTCAGGTAGTACCATATAAAACAGTTTCTCCATGTCCCAAAATAACTGCTAGTTTGTTCCAGACACTGGTGAGTGTATAAGTCAAAGTCAACTTTATTGACTTTCACAGGATTGAAATTGCATTTCTCTTCGTCCGGTGCAACAGTGGAAAAAGTAAATTTAAAGTATTAAATGGGACTTCCTTGTTTTGTCATCATTTTTAATGTGTCACACAAAACTGTCTAATACCTGTGTCTTTTTCTCTTCAAGGGATGGAGGTGACAAGCTCATAACAGAAGGACGTTGTTATCTGACAGAGGCTTTGATATTAGACTGTGTGAGAGTCAAGGTTCTTTATTGTCATTCACATCACATGTTGTACGTGAGGTGGAACGAAACTGTGTACACAGGGTCCCATTTACAGCCAACAAAAGTATAAAATGAATGATGTGCTGAGGTTAAAATCCCTCTTCTCCACATCGAGAGGAGCCAGTTGAGGTGGCTCGGGCATCTGGTTAGGATGCCTCCTGGACGCCTCCCTGGTGAGGTGTTCCGGGCATGTCCCACCGGGAGGAGACCCAGAGGAAGACCCAGGACACGCTGGAGGGACTATGTTTCTCGGCTGGCCTGGGAACGCCTTGGGATTCCCCCAGAGGAGCTGCTGGACTCGTTGTTTTGAAATATTTTTACAGTTGAATAATAACAAGTGGTTATTTTTTCTCATTTAATAAAAATTAATGTGGTAAACATTTATGAAACATTTAATTCAGCACTAACATGTAAACATGATGAAATTGATCACATTTGTAGTAAACATTTGATGTATTAACAAATTTCATTAACAGGGATTAACCTGTCCAAATAAAAGTTGAATGAATGAATTTCAGGTAAGAAATAAACAAAATGAAACAGATCCATTTTGAAGTAAACATTTGATGTAATTAAACATTTCTAGTAACAATGTGATGAACATTGTGTAAGTTAATACATTTTATAGAAAAATTGCTACACAAATGTGCAAATATAAGTGAACAGCATGATTTACATAATTATGTATCCCTTGAAGCTGGAGAACAAACTCTGAGAAATATTTTTAGGAAGCTTCATGCTTTCTGTAGACGTCCAGCCATGTCTGGGTCCACACAAGGTCACAATGGTTT
>JBBPBX010048798.1:0-10194 GCA_038048925.1 Garcialebias charrua
CCAATTATTGGCAATAAATTGGAAAAATCCATAAACATGTCGCACCTCTATTTAAGTCGCATCTATTATGCGTCACCGCTGACGCGTCGCCTATGTTACGCGTCACCACCCTGCTGCATATGGCGGCCACAGGAGCGAGCGAGCACGGAAAGACTTTACAAGATTAACGGATTAACACGGTAAAAACAATTATTTGTTTGCTGAAAATTATAGCAAAGATGTGTCTTAGCTGAACTTTTCCTTAATAAATGAACGCAATTGTCAAATCAGCTGGATTTAAAAAGTAGTTTCGCTACGAGCACCCGCACGGGTGGGACCGCAGCATTTTCTTTAAAATTGAGCAAAATAAACACTTACATTTTTTTTCAAAGCTGACATTATAGCACAAGTGTTCCTGAGCCTAACCGTTCCTTAATAAATTCACGAAATGGTCAAATCTGCTGGATTTAAAATGTTTCGCTTTGACGTCTTCCAAACCGCAGCGTGCGCTGCGAAAATGAATGATAAATAAATCGAATTTTATCTCAAATGTCTCATACAGCTAACAGTTTGTAAATATCCATGTAGTGATTACTTTCTGTAAATTTGATAAAAATCGGTCCTGTGGTTTATGAGCTATTGGCTAAAAAGTACCCGGAAAAACAACAAAGCTTACCGCTGCACATTTACGAAGCTAAAACATTGAATTTTATCTCAAATGTCTCATACAGGTAACAGTTTGTAAATGTCCATGTAGTGATTACTTTCTGTAAGTTTGATCAAAATCTGTCCCGTAGTTCATGAGTTATTTAGATAACAAACACTGAGCTAACAGTAGTTCATACCTCCAGAGCAGGAGGCCGGGCAGCGATAGAGTGTGTCCGACCAGAGGAGGCTGCCGTCGGACACATGAGATGGGAACGGTCGGTGGACTCTCTGGAAGTGTCAGAGCTCCAGAGCAGGAGGCCGGGCAGCGACAGAGTCAGTCCGACCAGAGGAGGCTGCCGTCGGACACATGAGGTGGGAACGGTCGGTGTACCCTAGCGCCCGAAAGTGGTACTGCACCATTTTTCCAAAATGAAAAACTCATATCTGAGCCAAAAATTATATATTTTATATATATTATAAACATGTTGCACTGCTCAATAAGTCGCAGGGCATGCAAATTAGGCAAAAAGGTGCGACTTATAGACCGGAAAATACGGGAGCTGCTAAAAACTTAGACGTGCACAATCTATATTTTTAATGCTTCAAGTTTTAAAATATCTGATTTATAGGGTGGGGGTACATCCTTCAGCAAATGTGAGAAGAATGTGACTGCATTTGACTCTCTTCTGGTTAGGAGGCTAATATTGTGTAGTAATTGGAAGGACCCACGCCCACCAGCATACAGTGTGTACATCAGTTAAGAGAGGTGATGTGCCATACTCATTTAGAGAAGGTGAGATACACCTAATGGGCACTGTACAGAGGTTCTAGGACACTTGGCGGCCATTTATTTTTGTTTGTTGAGAGCATGTCAGCACCTGTATGTTTTGTTTGTGTAGCTTTGACCAATCCGGTGTGGGTGAGAGGTGGTGGAGGGGTTTGTTTTATGGTTTTATGTTGTTCTATGTTTTAAAAAATGGGGAGAATTTTTTTGTCTTAAAAAACTATATACTGTACAGTATATGATATATTGTTTTGGATTAAAACATCTGTCATATTCCCTGCATCCATCAATCCATTATTATCCGTTACTCACGGGGCAGCTGGCAGTCACTGTACGGGAGGCGGGCTACACCTGGACAGGTCACACGTCCATCTCAGGGCCTAGATCAAAGTATTATGTAGTTTTCCAGACTTTATTTACACCCCCACTTAAACATTGAAATTAGGCTAATTTTACAATACTTCGGAATAAGAAAACTGAAATTGCATTGGCTTTGTTTTTATACAGATACATTATCCTAAAAATCCATATCCATAGATTATGAAAAAAGATTTTTCCACTTTGTTTAACATTGTTGAAACTTTATATCCACATAAACAAAACAAACTCCTGAATAAACTAACAAATAAATAAATAACTGAGGTATAGATAAATTAGGAATTACGGAATCCTCTTTATCAACAACTTATCTTATGATCTAAAACTTTAGTGCGTGAGAGGTTTTTATTGTTGTTGGATATTTTTATGTTTTGTTGTGTTTATGTTATACTTATAAGCTTATTAGTTGTGCCTTTTTTGTAAATTAATTTACTGTTCTGCTTTCAGTGAGTTCCAGTTTACTGTCTGTGACCCTTGTTGCCAGTTGGTCACTCACACCTGTCCTGCATCTTCTCAGCTGTTCTCCCTCAGAAATCACCCCTGACAGTATATGTACATACTCCCTGGCCCCTGTTGTCTTTTGTTTGTTTGTTTGCTTTCAAATTCAATTCAATTCTCTGCTAGTGTTGAGAACTCAAGCCCATTTCAGTTCACCTCAAAGACCCTGCTTCTCCTTTAGTACTGTACTTTGAATTTCCATTCACAAACAAGCCTGAGTCCCAGATTGTGCAAGCGAGTGTGGAAAGCCAACTCTTTGTGGTGAGATTAGTTTTTTCCCTCCTTCTCTAACCAGCAGTGTTGACATTGGTCAGAACTGTGCTAATGTCATGCTGTATGAAACCAGTTACGTGTGATGGATATCAGCAATTCTCCAAGCACGGACTCTGGTTTGGATCTGGACTAAACAACAAGTCACTCTGGACCCAGTCCATTGCATTGAACTGAAATAAACAATGCTACAAAACACAAGTTTATGAATATTATAATATTGGTGTGACTCTTTATGAGTGCACGCAGAGTGAGAGAGAGTGCAGGGGGTAACTGAAAGAGGGATGTTTATGTGCTGGGTGTGAGAATTGAGGTTCATGACTGAAACAGAGGAACATTAGCTGCAAGAGGCTGAACTTCTAGTAGTACATGTACAATGCTAGCTGCAGTACCTGCATTAAATACTACAACGCTTTAGGCCACAAGCTGTTTGAGCCTGTTTTCCCTCTGCTGTGTAATGAAAAGGGGTTAGCCCTGAAGCAGGTTGCAGCTTCGGCATCTGTTGGTGTCATTATTGAAACTAAGGTAGCAGCACGGTGGCACAACTGGTAGAGCTGCTGCCTCTCAGCGAGAAGGTTGCCGGTTCAAATCCCGGTCCGGGGCCTTTCTGGGTGGAGTTTGCATGTTCTCCCCGTGCATGCGTGGGTTTCCTCCGGGTACTCCGGTTTCCTCCCACAGACCAAAAAACATGCTTGTTAGGCTGATTGGTGACTCTAAATTGACCCTAGGTGTGAGAGTGGATGGTTGTTTGGTGTGAGTGAGACAGGTCCCTCTTGTAAATGAGTCCCCGTGACTCAACGAGGCTAGCCTGTATAAATAAAGGTTGAATGAAAAAGAGGTTTTATAACATCAGCATGGAGTTGTCTAAATGTGCAAAGAAAATAAATGTGGGCATGAAAAAGAGTTTTAAAAGATGACTGCACAGAAAATATACATTAATTTTGTTCTCATCTAGTTCAATTTACTTATTTGTGTGTGAATTCCTAGGATTAAATGTGGTAAAAAAAAAAAAAAAATTGAATTGGCGCTTGACTGTTTGTTTTGCAAAAAAAAATCACTAGCCTGTGTCTACATGTTGGTTCCTCAGGACATAACTCACAACTTCTTTGGGACTCTGCACTACTGTATTTTCTGGTGTATAAGTCACAGTTTTTGCATTGATTTGTCAGTCCTGCGACTTATACACCAAAGCGACTTATATACATTTTTCTCCCCATATTCATAAGGCAATTTTTGACTGATACTTTAACTTTCAAAGAGCGTCCTCCCGCGTGCGCTCGCTTCACTCAGCTGGTGCAGGCGGAGGAACGCTGGAGAGCTCGTGACTCTGGCCGTGATGGATGGATGGATGGTGCCACACCAACCAGGTGAAATGAA
The DNA here is from genome assembly GCA_038048925.1 of Garcialebias charrua. Taxonomy (NCBI): domain Eukaryota; kingdom Metazoa; phylum Chordata; class Actinopteri; order Cyprinodontiformes; family Rivulidae; genus Garcialebias; species Garcialebias charrua. Next base: position 3,935 of record JBBPBX010048798.1, read on the forward strand.
GCTGTTTTGACCATTAAAGTGCATTTACTAAGGAAATTTTAAACTGAGACACACCTTTGCTATAATGTCAAGCGAACAAATAATTGTTTTTAAATGTTAATCTTATTACATTTCAAAGAGCTGAAACAGCGAGTCCTCCTTTGCACACTTGCTTCACTCAGCTGGTGCAGGTGGAGAAACGCTGGAGAGCTAGCAGATCTGGTCGCAATGGATGGATGGATGGATGGATTATGCCGACCAGGCAAAATGAAGCTGTTTTGACCATTAAATAAATGTGTAATAAATGCGACCTATGTTTTTTCCTCTTCATGATGCTTTTTTTTGTTTTTTTGACGGACATAATTTATACTCCAGAGTGACTCATATGCAGGAAAATATGGTAATTTTTATCTAAGTTGAGGGCTTTGATCTGAATTGAAAGGACCTTGTTGTGTCTGTGTTTGCAAACCATCAACTTTGAAATCGAGCAAGACACTCTCTAAGGTGTTGTTTCTGATTCACAACCAGGTACAAATTTATTACGGAGAGTAAATCACATATCTGGAAGAAGGCGCTCAAGCTTCTCTTATATCTGACATAAGACTTGAGTAGCAGAAGCTCAATCCATAATTTACTACAATTTTTAAGAGGTACTGAAGAAGTACCTCAGCAGTTGGTGCAGTTGATGAACAGGAGGTGGACAGAATGTTCTGCCTTGTCAGTAAGGACTAGATTCAAAACGTATGCATTGTAGCTCCGTCTTACTGAATGGTCAAATAATCCTACAGTAATTTTCATTGAAGATTTAGGATTAGATTAGTGTTTTGAAGTCTCATTTTAAAAACACATTTGTACTCAATGGCTATATTTTTGCATTTCAGTGGTTTTATTTAATGTCTTATCAAATTTGTAATCATTTTATTTTTATTTGTTTTTAGGGTTTTATGTGTTTGGTGTTAACTTTTTTTATATTTACTGTTTCGTGTGCACCACTTTGGCCAACTCCAGTTGTTTTCAAATGATTAGTTTAAATAAACTGATTAGATAAGAAAAGTTCTTCCTTCTCATAAAGAAGCAGCGCTTCCTTTCATTGCAGGGGAAATTAAATATGTAGATACAGCGTATTATATTCTCAGAGTAAAAAGCATACGGCAGTGTGGACAGTGGATGAAAATGAGTCAACGTGGCATGTGGCATTTGGAGTCTTCTTGATTCTGCTTAAAGTGCACATTTTATGTCAAAACGGGAAAGTTGGATAGATTTACACTATATTTAGTTTAATGTGCTTGTGGCAAATAAGTTGAAATGTAAAAAAAAAAAAGCTGTGTCCCATAAACTGCAGCCATAAAGCCTGAAGTGCATCATGTAATCCCAGAGACAGATGTTCTATTTCCACTCCTCCTGCTCTGTAGGCTTACGCACTCATCTCTGCTCCAAGATGACAGTAGAGTCAAGAATAAATTACTTCAGCCGCGCGCTGGCTAAATACTGTCCATCATTCCTCGTCTTGGACTTCTCACTTAAACCACATTCACTCTGCTTCATGTCCCTGAGTGTCATGCACACATGGAGCGGACCAGCTGGAGAGCACTGACTGATGAGCCGGTCAACAGTCAGTTAGCAGCAGAGGCTAAAGGAGTGCATCACTCCCCTAAGGGCCAATCCTGTAGGTCTGAGAAGCACAAATTATACAACTGCCTGAAACTAATGACGTGGATGTGTCACATTTTTGTTATCCTGTTTCTATAACTCAGAGGTAACAGGACAAGACATGCAGGCGTTTTTGCTTTAACAGAAACCAAATGCTGTGCCCGTCATCGTTTCCAACTCATTTCTGAAGAACGGTCACTGAACAAACTACTGTAGCTTCATTTCTGCACGAGTGAAACACATCAGACAGCCCCTCTCACTGATGTAATCTCACTCGTGCTCAACGTGGAATACAAGATGCACAGGGGAACGCGAAGTGCTTCTAATTCTACTTTACACTGAAGGAGTTCACTGTTTCCAACACTGAGGGACTCGTTGTTTTTAGCGTGTGTGGAAACACTATTCTCAGCTGTTCAAACCTATAGAAACATTATTCAGTAAATTATAAGAAGCTAAGAAGAAGTTCTTCTTTGTTAGGTTCTATTGGGGGGGTGTTAATAGGTCCTATTAGTGTGACAGAAACCAGAAACTCCCAACCCACGATCAGAACTGAAGAAGCCTTTTGGATTAAATCTGGACCTGGTCATCCTGGTCCAGATGACCTGACTGACCATTATTGGATTTTGTACCTGGATGACTGAGCATGAACTTTGATGTCTTGAACCACTTTGGCTGTGGCTGCCTGAGAGGAGTCGACGGGGGACAGGACAGCCCCCAGAAACCATCTTATCACCAGCAAACTGATTGAGCCACTAAAGGAGTGTACTGCTTAGTGGGGAAAACAGTTTACTGGGACTCCTCAGACTGATGAAGCCCTCCGGATAGAGGGTGAAACGTATTTCCACAAAAAAGAAACTGTCCAGATGACCTCACTGACCATTATTGGATTTTGTACCTGGATGATTGAGCATGAACTTGGATCTTTTGGATTAAACATCTTCAAGAAACAAGAGAATAAGTCCAGTTGCTTTTTAACCACTGACGCTCATCATGTCCTGGATAACTGACTCTACACCAAAATATTCAGTGACGTTCAAAAAAATCAAATCAAACCACAACTGCACCATAAATGTTATCAGACATAGGAGTCTTTGCACCAACCAGCAGGAAGATAAAAAAGCGCTATGTGTTGTCATCATTGTATGTTCACATACAAAGATGAAAATGGCTCTCTTCATTTAACCCATCCACCACCAGGTGGAGCAGTGAGCAGCTATGTAAGCTGCCAAGGGAGCAATTTGGGATTGGGTGTCCTGCTCAGAGACACCATGTGCAATGACTGGGGATGGAACTAAGGACTTTTGGGTCCCGATTGGCTGCTCTGCCCCTACACCATCTCAGCCCTCAAGATGTCATCAGTCAAAGCGATCATCCCATTAGTTTACTGCCTTATCTTGTCTGCTACACTTCATGTTCCTCATTAGTAGCTAGAGATGCACAGTCTTGACACTTGGGTTTTGAACATGTGTTTAAAAAAAATTGAGCCATTTATTTTCTCAAAATGGTCAATGAGTAGTCTTTAAGGTATCTTGAACCCACCTCAAACCCTTCTCAGTTTAGATTTTGTGAGAAAACATTTGAGACTATAGCCCTAAATATCCACGTTTAAAAGCAATGCAGGTGATTAAAAACAGCAAATATTAAGACATCAGTCCAAGTCTGCGTATTTTCATTTTGAGCGTGTAGTCAAGTAGATTGAATCAAAATGGTGGGATGTCTGCCAAGGTGGGTAAACAGTGAGCCGAGGCAGGTGTGCTGTTGACAGAGGTGAGCAACAAAGCTGCACACGCAGAAATGGGCCGTGATTTTCAAAAACTGGCCGCTCAAAATGTGGCTGCACGGCTCACTGGTTGAAAAGTTTGCATTTTATCAAAAATATTATTTTATATCACACTTGTGTGGGAAAATCGATTTTGTTTACCGTACAAGTTTTCATTAGGTGCAACAGTGTTGTCATGTAGAAGATGAGTCTGCTCACGTTCTGATGCCAGGCCACACCTCCCTCCTACTGGTACAGCCTCCAGCTGATGATGAGGCTGACGTTCTTCAATACTGACAGACTTTGTTTTAAAAGCTTGTCCTAAAATCTTAGGACAGACTCGTTCTACCACTTGGTAGAATTTATTTGTGCTGTTGCTGAGCAGCTAACTGAAACTATTTGCTGCCGGGTTGAATCGGTTTTAACAAAATAAAGTCATCACCTAAATCTTCGCAGCAGTAATCATTCTTCTGAACTAGTTTCATGTGTGTATGTTTTAACAAGTTGAAACATGGGATTCTGTTGATGTTGGACAAAACGGGAAGCAAAACCAAAATGCAGCCAGAGAAGCAGAAGGGGAGTCGGAGTGAAGTCCTGTGGGACAGTTTAATGCTGTAAGACAGAGAGGTGAGCAGTGACCATCTCTGGGGGTTTTGAGCCTCCATGAGCCTGCTGCTGGGTACCAAAGCAGAGCTCTGGATTATGTTTGGATGGATGAGGGCCACAGCATCACAGGAATCATTCATAACAGTCACAATGTCTGTTACGTTAGTTTTACACCAGACAGATTGGAACAATCAGACATGGACTGAATAAATTATTTTTAATAAGCCGGCACTGTTCCTCTGTGTCACCTTTACAGGACAACTTAAAAGGATAGTTCAGATATTTTAAAGTGGGGTTTTGCAGAAAGCTTTAGCACAATTATCTTACCTGATGTAAATAGCTTGATAAAATACTTCCATTTGAATATATATATATATATATTTTTCTGTCCAGATTGACATTTGCGTTTCAGGCAAACACATTTGAAAACAATTACCACCAGGTTCACATTATATGGTCATTTCCAGCAACAAAATAAACGATAGAATAGCCAATGATGGCACTATGTTGCCTCCATCTTGGTAGGTGCTATGCCAATTACTATATGCTATTTACATGTCAATGTGATATCTGCTGTGACATCAGTCCAAAAACTCAGAGAACTGCTCTTATTTTTCTTAAATAAACATTCATCCTGCATACTGTGAAACTAGGAGCCAGCAGTATTCTGTAATGGGTCTCCAACCAAGCTTGGTCAAGCATCAGCGGAGGCAAAAGGCTGACTCAGTACACTACTGCTAGCATAATAAATTTAGCAAGTGCTGTAATCATTCTAGCCAGACCAGTATAACTACATTTTAAGTACCGCAGAGGTTGAATGACTGGGAGATAAATTTAGAGTCCAGACTGAGAGGGTTTGGACATTTCCAGAGGATGGATAGTGGGTATATTGGCAATATATTAGAAATGCAGCTGCTAGGAAAAAAGGTAAAAAGGAAGACCAAGGAAGAGATATATGGTGTGAGGACAGAGGATGCAGAGGACAGAGAGATGGAGGAGGTTGTTGTGGCAACCCCGGAATAAGGAAAAGCTAAATGAAAACATGAAGAAGGTGGTTTACATATCTACTCCAGAACTCTGCTTTCAGTGTTTGCATTTGAATTAACTGACTCAAACTTTTGCAGTAAACTGTAATATTTTTCTGGCTCTATATTCTGGAAATATTTAGGACTTACAGACATTCACCCTGGTCAAAGCAGACAGAAACTACGCTTGTACCGGGCATTTAACTGGGTGTTCATAAATCATCAAAAATGTCACAGAAGACAGCTGGGGAAGTGCTACAACTAGTCGCTTCTATCACCACTATTTCATCAGCCAAAAAATAAAATAAAATAAAAATTCAGCATAAGAAAAGCATGTAATATTAATCCAACCATTGTACAAAATCCCATCTGAACTAACATTACAGAGAACAAGCTGTTGCTCTCCCTTGTTCTATCCCACACATCCATCCAACCATCCATCCATCATCTTTACCCACTGCTTTTTTATGAGTGAGTCACTGGGTTCGCTGGTACATCCTGGACAGGTCTCCAGTCCATCATAGGTTGAGACAAACAAGTCAAACAACCATTTACTCTCTCACTCACACCTATTCACAATTTAGAGATATCAATCAGTCTATGTATGTTTTTGATCTGTGGGAGGAAACAGGAGTGCCTGTAGAAAACCCATGAACACACGGAGAGAACATGCAAACTCCACCCAGAAAGGTAGCAGGCCAAGATATGATCCTTTGACCTTCTTGTCGAGAGGCAACAACACTGCCAGCTGAGCCACCGTGCTGCTGCTCTCTCTGTTGTTGGCTTTAATTTCTTTAGAAGAACTTTGTCAATCTTAATTTTTTATCACATGATCTGAGAGTAATACAAACTGTTCTTCGTAAAATTGCACGTGGTGTTTGAGGAAAAAGTAACTTTGACATACTGGACCTCAGATAAATAACGTTATTAACTGACTTTTTACGTATACAGTATAAATGTTTCTGTTCAGAGCCCTGAGCAGGGCCAGCCCAAGCCTCCACGGGGCCCTAAGCGAAATTTGGTTTGGGGCCCTCTATTCCTTCTAATAATGTGGATTACTGCAATCAACAGACAGATGATCAGATCATTCACCGCCTAACATAAACTCATAGCAACTCTGACAGCCCTGTTTGGAGGCCCCAAAGACCTTTTTTTTCTGCATCTAGAGAATGATTTACATGATATCGCTCTCTCACACACACACATCTACCTACCTACCAACCTACATATGTATTTATCTA
>JBBPBX010048798.1:10472-25611 GCA_038048925.1 Garcialebias charrua
TATATACATACATATATTATTGTAAAAGAATCACAACTTTAGAATGACATTAGTGTTCTCCATGAAATTAACTAGTTTAGAGCAACAAGTTGATTTATTTGTTGCGTTTCTGAAATAACAATACAAAAAACTATTAACTTATTACTATAGGCAAGACAAACATATTGTGATAATATGGTGGCAAAGGACTATATTCAATAATAAAACAATATAAAGTATTCTATATAAAATAAATGAACATCTCACATGAGGCACATGGAGAGCATGACTTGGCTTATTAGCTTTAACAGCACTACATGCAACTTAACTTCTGCATGACTAAAATAAACATTAACATGATATCAACATCCAGACTGAATGATATAACATCAATAGGCTCACCTTCTGTCATCTACACACAGCAGAAACAACAGATGCTCAAAAAACAAATATACTGTATATCCATGTTGGGAGAGAAAAAAACTTTTTACTGCAGCAGCAGCGAACTTTAGCTGCGGTGCATTCAAAAACGTAGGAATCATGACATTCAGAAAGAAAACAAGATACAGTCAAAGAGAACTTATCTCAGCAAGCAAAATAACCACATATAAACAACGTGGGCTTTCTAACAAGAAGCGTATAAAAATCAATACGAAAAAAATAAAATAAATTCAATTCCACTTAGTGGCAATCGGGGGCCCTAAGCAGCCGATTATGATGCTTATGCCTCAGCGGGCTCTGGCCCTGAGATGACTTCTGTTGTGACTTGGCACTATATAAACAAACTGAATTGAATTGAATTGGACACTCCAAAGAAGTTTTTCCAATTAATAATTTAGACATGTTTAGCAATCGTTCAGTTTATGTGTAAAAATAAGAGCATAATACATTTTTAAATAAAAAGACCAACATTATACAATACACAGAAATGTCGGGCAGAAATACTATTCCAAAATATTCAGCTTTCATGTGTATTAAAACAGAACCAAACAAACAGTCGTTGAACTCTGATTAGGAAATTTGGCCGTATAATTGTAAACAGTAAAATCATTGTGTCAGCATGAATGAAGTGCTAATATTCAATTCTGAGGCCTTTTTCTGACTCTCACATTGTCAGCTCCTTGGTTCTGAGCGTGTGTGGTCACAGTGAAATGAACTCAACAAGAATGACAAACACTTGGCTTACTTTGCTCTCCAGACGTCAAATCACCACAAAGCAATTCCACAAACAAAGCTCAGCTTTCACTTCAGCATTCTGCTTTTCCTCGCAAACAAAAATAAATTATAATGGGTTTCAAAAGTGCAGAACATTTTATTTGGCAAAGAATGCCACTAAAAGCCAACCAAATGTGTCCCCAAATCTACTCAGAGCTTTCAGTGTATTTTTTTGTTTGTTTGTTTGCTCCTAGTGAATGTCAGCCATCTGTAGCTACTGTGTATGAAGCAAAAAAAAAAAAAAAAAATTGCATCACAGTCACAGAATATGGTCCATGTTCTACCTGGTGGTCTCAGTACAATCTGGCCTCACAGTCTAGCTCTACATTTTAATTTAGGGGTGACAAACTAAAAAAATAAATAAAAGACAAAAACAAATGAGCCAATATTATTAAGACAAAATATTTTCTATCTTACAGAGATTGCTAAATGGAAAATACGGAAGGGTATTGCTGTCAACCAGGAAATAATTTTTTTTGAAATTATAGTGTACAAACGTGATAAGTATACTGTATTGTACAAACGTGATAGTATATTGTACAAACGTGATAGTATATTGTACAAACGTGATAAGTATGTAGTAAAAATGTGATAAGTATGTAGTAAAAACGTGATAAGTATGTAGTAAAAACGTGATAAGTATGTAGTAAAAACGTGATAAGTATGTAGTAAAAACACGATAAGTATGTAGTAAAAATGTGATAAGTATGTAGTAAAAACGTGATAAGTATTGTAACGACCCTGTGTTTGGTTCTGCTTTGGGTCCAAGTATTTCTGTGTATTTGTTGAGTTGTACTGTGTTCTGTTGAGCTGTTGTGATTCTGTTGTCCCCTGCCCTCATGTGTTGGACTGGTCGTGGGGGCAGGAGAGGGGTAATAATAACTTTTATTTATAACGCACTTTACATCAAACAGATCTCAAAGTGCTACAATGAAAAATAAAATCAAGATAAAAATCAATCATAAATGCAACAAAGAAAAGGAACAACCAAGAGGATGGAGCCTCACAGATGATTGCATCAAAAATTAAAAATTCACAAAATGCAGATAAAATACTCAAAAAATTGGGAGCAATAAAAAACAAAAGCACAATTAATTATTTAAAAAACTGGATAAAAAGAAAGGTTTTAAGACTTTTTTTAAAACATGTCACGGTCTGTGGGGCCCTCAGATATGAGGGCAGGGCGTTCCACAGCCGAGGGGCAGCGCAGGAGAAAGCCCGGTCTCCCATTGTGCGAGACCGAGACCTGGGAGTGAGAAGAAGATGGGTGTTGGAAGAGCGGAGAGTGCGGGAAGGACAGTGAGGGGTGAGAAGTTCTTTTAAATAGGATGGTGCATTACCGTACAGGCACTGGAAGGTGAGCAGATAAATTTTGTATGTGATCCGGGCAGAAACAGGAAGCCAGTGTAGTGAACGCAGTACAGGAGTGATGTGTTCATACTTACGCACTCTCATCAGGACCCTGGCAGCGCTGTTTTGGACATACTGTAGTTTTTGTATGTTCTTGCCAGGAATCCCGAAGAGAAGTGCATTGCAGTAATCCAGTCTGGAGGAGACAAAGGCATGGACGAGCTTTTCTGCATCAGTGAGGGACAGTGTAGACCGAAGCTTTGCAATATTTCGAAGATGAAAAAAAGAAGTTTTACAGATATGCTTTATATGGCTTTCAAAGGTGAGTTGTGGATCAAAAATAACACCAAGATTGGTGACTGTATTGGAAAGAGAGATGTTCTGGCCAGAAAAAGTGATACTGAGGATTTTTTGTTGTTGAATTTGATGTGATGTACCAATTTGAATTGCTTCTGTTTTTGAACTGTTAAGGTGAAGGAAATTTTGCCGCATCCATGCCTTTATCTCCTCCAGACACGCTGTGAGTGTGGAAAGAGAAGAAAGTGGAGAAAATGGAGAAGCTGAAGAAGATGATGTAGATGGGGTCTCAGACACATTGCTACCCAGTTTAAGATACAGCTGAGTATCATCAGCATAGCAATGGAATGAGACCCCATAGCTGCTGATAATACACCCAAGTGGTACCATGTATAGGTTGAAAAGGAGGGGTCCCAGAATTGATCCCTGGGGCACACCACAAGAAACAGGATGGCTCAATGACTTGGCACGCCCGATGGAGACAGACTCTGTTCTGTCTGTCAGGTATGATCGGAACCACTCCAGGGCAGTGCCAGTAAGTCCTGCAAACTGCTGTAAGCGTTGGAGCAGAATGTAATGATCAACCGTATCAAAGGCTGCCGAAAGATCAAGGAGAATAAGGAGAGAGGAGGAACCACGGTCTGCAGTGACCAACAGGTCATTTGTGACCCGGACAAGAGCTGTTTCAGTGCTATGTGCTGTTCGAAAACCTGATTGAAATTTATCCAGTATATTATTGTCATGTAGATGTTCTTGTAGAAAAACCGAGACTAATTTCTCCAAAACTTTAGCGAGGAAGGGAAGGTTGGAAATGGGTCTGTAATTTGCCAGGTCATGGGGATCGAGGGTAGGTTTTTTAAGAAGAGGTTTAATTATAGAGGACTTCAAGACAGGGGAAATATGACCAGATTGGAGAGACTGATTAACTATAGTGGTGATAAGTGAACTGAGAGAGGCAATGTTAGCCTTGACCAGGACTGTTGGGAAGGGGTCAAGAGCACATGTGCAGGGTTTCATTGCCCTGACAGTGGCTTCAACTTCCTTCACACAGACCTCTGGGAAAAAGCTGAGGGGAGGAGGGTTCTCAAGCTGTACATTTGCAGCCGGAGAAAGGGCAGGGGGTGAAGAGGTGATGGCTGATCTGATTTTTTGGATCTTGTTTTGGAAAAAGGAGATAAATTTATTACAAAGATCATTAGTGGAGTCAGTGAGTGAGGTTGTACGTGGCTGAAGGAGGTGAGTGATGGTTGAAAAAAGTATTTTGGAGTTACCAGGGTTATCAGAAATTATAGATGAGTAAAATAAAGTTCGAGAGTTTTTGAGGGACCTAGCATACATCTTACGATGCTCTGTATAAGCTAGCTTGTGAGCTAGCAGACCAGAAGCCAAGAAGCGTCTCTCAAGCACTCGACCAGCTGTCTTCATTTTCCTCAGCTCTGGGGTAAACCAGGGAGCTGAGCGTGAAAAGGCAACTGTCCTCTCTCTGACAGGAGCATGTTGGTCTAAGATGCTGGAGAGGCTGATGTTGTAGAAGTCCACTGCATTGAGGGAAGCTGGAATGGAGACAGGAACGAGGACCTTAAGATCAGCTGCTAGAAGTTCAGGATTGATGTTTTTCAGATTTCTAAAAGAAATTTGTCGCTTTGGTTTGATGGTACTGTTCAGGAAAGGAAGCTCCATGTAGATGACTTTGTGATCGGATACACCCATGTCATATGCTGAGAGATGAGGCACAGTTAGAGAGTTTGTAATGACTAAGTCCAGGGTGTGGCCACGAGAATGTGTTGGAAGCTTGACATGTTGTTCCAAGTCCATACAGTCCAAAAGTTGAAGGAATTCAGCAGCTAGATGATTAGTAGGTGTATCAACATGAATGTTGAGATCCCCGAGTATGAGTAAGTTAGTGGTTGTGGAACAGAACATTGACAGAGTCTCTGACATTTCAGCAAAAAAGGAAGGATGAGATTTAGGGGGCCTATAAATGAGGAGCACTTTCATTGAGTTTGGTGTTTTGGAGGAGAAAGCCAAACACTCAAAGGAGGACAACTCAGACAGAGTCACAGGTAAAAGGTCCAGATGGTCTTTAAAAATGACGGCTAGACCACCGCCACGGCCTAAACTCCGTGCTCTCTGGAGATATTTATATCCAGCAGGACATGCCTCATTGAGAGCAGAAAAACTGTTCGGCTGATGCCAAGTCTCTGTAAGGCACATAATATCCAAATCCTTATCCAGAATGTGCTCCTGGATGAGGCTTGCTTTATTAGTCAATGACTGCACATTGAAAAGTTCTATTTTAAGGTAAGGTGAAGTCATGTGTTTTTTAATAGGCTTGAGAAGGTTAAAATCCACTCCACGTTTTCCATCCTGCGCTCGTGAAGACGCAGGAACTGCTGTAGTCACGTCAGGACTACAAATCCCATGAGCCACAGTGCTCGGATGACGTAAGCGCCATGCGCCAGAACGCCCAGCTGACCAAATCACCGGTATGGTGGACCCAGTCCGATTAAAAATATGCTTTCTCCGGGAGCTTCTGTGGACATACGGAGGACGTCGAAAAAGACCCAGCCTTTTGATGACGGCAACGTCCAGAGGATCCAGATGGACATTGCTGTTATCAAGGCTCAACAGCTCTCCAGCAGAGTAGCTTAGCATCACGCTAGCTGAGGAGGGAGACACGGCGTCACACAGTAGCAGGAATATAAAATAGCAGAGTCCCCCGAGCAGCAAAAAAAACATCATCCGAAGCCACAATTTATCCACAACAATGACTAAAGTTGTGGGAAAAAATAATCCAGACGGAGAAGCGGCGAACAAAACAACGCCAACGTCCTCTCAGCCTCAGGTAAGCACTGCGTAAGCACTGGTAGGAGCAGGGAGGAGGGACCGGAAAAAGGGAGACGAAGTAGAAGCGTCTGAGTGTGTTGTTGTTAGCAGGCAGCTAGCAGTGTGTTCGCTCATGTGTGTACCGCGTTTTCTTTTGAGGCGTGAGCTGCAGCCTCGGTAATAGCAGCTCGTCCCTGTTTCTGAATAAACCCCGTTTGGCTGGACTCCGTCTGCAGTGTTGGCATCATTACGGTATGTAGTAAAAACGTGATAATTATATTGTACAAACGTGATAAGTATAGATGTACAAATGTACTCATCCACATGGCGGATGAGGAAGGCAGCCACATGTAGAGGATCGGACTGGTTTTTCCTTCTGTACAGTCCCATTCTGTTCAGGATTCTTCTCAGAGTGCTCATACCGATGATGATGTCATCCACAGTGCGCAGCAGCATCAGTATCTCTCCATGTCTTAGACCAAGCATGAAGTAAAACTTGATCAACATCTGCAAATCAGCCATTACTTTACAACCGGTATTAGCATGCAGGCTAAAAACAGCGTACGGGCTTGTTGTCCATGCAGGATAAAAGCTTACTACTGCTACCATGTGGATGAGTACGTTTGTATATCTATACTTATCACGTTTTTACTACATACTTATCACGTTTTTACTACATACCTATCACGTTTTTACTACATACCTATCACGTTTTTACTACATACTTATCACATTTTTACTACACACTTATCACGTTTTTACTACATACTTATCACGTTTGTACAATATACTATCACATTTGTACAATATACTATCACGTTTGTACAATATAATTTAAATTTTTTAAATTTCCTGGTTGACAGCAATACCCTTCTGTAGAAAAAAAAACAACAAAAAAATATTTATAAAAAAGGCTTTTCAAGCATTAAAATAATCTTAACTATTAGAGGCACAACCCTCCAAGTAGCCTTGCTAAATGCTAGGTCACTAACCAATAAGACTTTTATTCTGAATTATGTTTTCACCTCACAAAAATTGGATTTTATGTTCTTGACAGAAACTTGACTTCATGTTGGTGAGTCAACTCCATTTTCTGAACTGCTCCCTCCTGACTGTACTTTCTTTAGCTCTTTGTTGTTTTTATGTGCTACACAAGTAAATTGACATTGGCAACTACTGGGAATTTTTAAAGGGTTAATTACTGCCATTTTAAAGAGGGGCTTCTGTGGAAAACACATGAGACATCTTGTCTGCTGTAGATAATACTGTTGGGGGATTTAAAGGTCATGGATGTTTCACTTACTAATGTCAAATTGATATAGATGTGAAGACAAGAGAATATTTCTGTCTACTCTGAGAGGAGCCTGATAACTGCTGATAAACTCTGACGCCTTCAACTACTGTGCACTGTGAAGGAGAGGTTGTCCTGACCTCGCCTCTGTCTGGTATAAAAAGCCACTTCCACATACTGCCTGTGAGCAGACCTTGTGAGACAAACACCAGTAACATCTTGATGTTTGTTTTTTCAACCGCAGCTCCATCTTGCAAGATTAAACCTGGGCTAAGAAAGCTCTCCTTTCCTGTGTGGCTTATGTTTAATGAGCTGATGATAGGATAATTAAATTATCCAATAAACACTATGAACAACCTGTCGAGGATCAACAAGCTAATAGATGGGGGCCATTTACATGTCGCATATTTTGAGTGAATCCACTTCTTTCTCTCTGCGGTTCCGCTTTTCATTTACACAACATCAGTAGCCCCACGCTTTGAATCTGGAGGTTTCTCAACGCACCTTTCAAAGTGGAGATTTTTGAGGCGGCCGCCTGAAGTTATGTACACATCTCCCGCAAAGGTGGGGGAGTGGTAGCGCAGAGGTTAGAGAAGGTGGGCCTGTGATTGGAAGATTGCTGGTTCAAACCCCCGGTACAGTCAACATAAAAAAATGTGGGTGGAAAAAGGTGAAACACCCCCACCTGCCACCACCCTCATTCGCCCCACCCTGGGCCCCTGAGCAAGGCCCTTAACCCCACCATCTGCTCCCGAAACAAGTCTCTCTTGAAAATGAGTTCTCATGGCTCAATGAGACTACCTGGGTAAATAAAGAGTAAATGAAAAAAAAATGAAAAGGTGTTAAAGCACATGCGCAGTACACAAGTATATTTCACACACACACATGGACCGATGGCATGTTTCTATCAACAACAATGGCGGCTAAGTAAAACATACTGCTTTCTGAGCTACAACTGATGGAATACATTTTGAGTCTCATTTTTGAGCTACGTCAGGATGTAGCTGCTGTGACCGACATCTGTGTTGGGAAGAGGCACCAGTCGGATCCAGTTCTAACATCGCTGAACGAGCATGTCGAGGAAGGCGTTTATTACGATGAAGAGTATATACTGTGCATTGAAGCTATCTGAGCTAAATGAAGCTATCTGGACATTATGTAATTCAAGTTATGATTTAAACGATGCAAAACATATTGCATGTTATTAAAGTTGAAAATGAAGACTTCTTCTTTCGGCTTTTCCCTCTTCAGGAGTCATCCTCCTCCACCTCACTCTGTCCTCTGCATCCTCTGTCCTCACTCTAACTACCTCCATGTCCTCTCTGCATCCATGTATCTTCGCTTTGTCTTTTTCATGGCAGCTGCATTTCTAACATCCTTCTACCAATATACCCACTGTCCCTCCTCTGGACATGTCCAAACCATCTCAGTCTAGCCTCCCTAACTTTATCTCCCAGTTGTTCAACCAGTGCTGTACCTCTGATGATCTCATTCCTAATCTTATCCATCTTTGTCACTCCTAAGGAGAACCTCAGCATCTTCATTTCTGCCACTTCCAGTTCTTTCTCCAGTCTTTTTGTCAAAGCCACTGTTTCCAGACCATACAACATAGCTGGTCTCACCACTGTCTTGCAAATTTTTCCTTTGGTTTTTGCTGACACCTTTTTGACACAAATCACTCCTGAAACTTTTCTCCATCCACTCCATCGTGCCTGAACTCTCTTTTTAACTTATTTCCCTCATTCCCCATTTTCCTGAATAGTGGACCCCAAGTACTTGAAGTCCTGCACCTTTGTGACCACCGGTTCTTGTAGTCTCACTGTTCCACCAGCCTCCCTCTCGTTCACACACATGTACTCTGTCTTACTACGGATGACTTTCATTCCTCTTCTTTCAAGAGCATACCTACACCTCTTCAAGTTCTCTTCCACCTGTTCCCTGTTCTCACCACAGATCACAATGTCATCTGCAAACATCATAGTCCATGGGGATTCCTGCCTGACCTCATCTGTTAGTCGGTCCATCACCAGAGCAAACAAGAAGGGGCTCAGAGCTGATCCTTGATGCAATCCCACCTCCACCTTGAAGCTATCTGTCACTCCTACAGCACATCTCACCACTGTCCTGCTGTCTTCATACATGTCCTGTACCAGTCTAACATACTTTTCTGTCAATCCAGATTTCCTCATGCAATAACACACCTCCTCCCTCTGCACCCTGCCATAAGCCTTTTCTAAATCCACAAAGACACAATGGAGTTCTTTCTGACCATCTCTGTACTTCTCCATCAACATTCTCAAAGCAAATATGGCATCTGTGGTGCTCTTTCTTGGCATGAAACCATACTGCTGCTCACAGTCACCTCTTGTCTAAGTCTTGCTTCCACAACTCTCTCCCAGATCTTCATTGTGTGGCTCATCAACTTAATTCCTCTGTAGCTGTTACAACTCTGTACATCAACCTTGTTCTTAAAAATGGGCAAAGCACACTTTTTCTCCATTCCTCAGGCATTTTGTCATCATCAAATATGCCATTGAATATTTGAGTCAAAAACCTCACTGCCATCACTCCAAGACATTTCCAAACATCCACTGGTATGCCATCAGGTCCTACTGACTTCCCCTTCTTCATTCTTTTTCAGAGCTTTCCGGACTTCACCCTCACTAATCTTTCCCACTTCCTGGTCCACAGTTTCTATGACCTCTACTCTTCTTTCTCTTTCATTCTCTTCATTCATTAGCTCCTCAAAGTACTCCTTCCATCTTCCTGTTACACTCTCCTCACTTGTTAGAACATTACCATTCCTATCTTTAATAAGCCTAACCTGTTGCACATCCTTTCCAGCCTGATCCCTCTGTCTTGCCAATCGGTACAAGTCCTTCTCGCCCTCTTTAGTGTCCAATCTCCCATACAACTCATTGTACACCCTCTGCTTTGCCTTAGCTAATTCCCTCTTTGCTCTATGTCCCATCTCCTTATATTCCTGTCTCCTCTCTTCAGTCCTCTCACTGTCATATTTCTTCTTGGCTAACCTCTTTCTTTGAACGACGTCCTGCACTTCACTATTCCACCACCAGGTTTCCTTATCATCCGTTCTCTGTCCAGATGACATACCAAGTACCTTCCCACCTGTCTCGCTAATTGCTGTTGCTGTAGTAGCCCAGTCATTTGGAAGCTCTTTCTTACCACCCAGAGCCTTTAACAGCTCGTCTCTGAATTTCTCACAACATTCTTCCTTCTTTAGCTTCCACCATTTGGTCTTCTCTGATTTTACTATTTTTCTCCTCTTCACAACAACAGTCATTCTACCCACAACTATCTGATGCCTTCTGGCCATGCTCTCCCCTGCCACAACTGCTGTCTGGCCATGCTCTCCCCTGCCACAACCTTATAGTCTCCAATCTCCCTCAGGTTTCCTCTTCTACACAGAATGTAGTCGACCTGCGTACTCCTTCCTGCACTCTTATAGATCACTCTATGTTCCTCCCTCTTTTGGAAATAGGTATTGACTATAGCCATTTCCACTCTCTTGGCAAAATCCACCACCATCTGTCCCCAAGTTGAAAATGAAGAGTTTAGGTTTAATTTTTATTTATTTATTCAACACCACAAACTGTTTGTCACACAAACACTGATAATTAAACTGAACACACTACTACACGTTAACCGAACTGTAAACAACTTTAATGAAGTGTTCCCTTCCTCTCTGTTGTTGTCCTGGATAGTGACGCTATGTTGTTTATCTGACTTGTTCAGGCTGTCACTCCTTTTCTAAATGTAGCTTAAAACATTGAAGGGATTGGAAAAAAGAACTGAGGGGAATTTTAAATAAATAGTTCATCCAGCATCTTTCTCTTCGACGTCCTCTTGCACCGCACCTGGGCAGAGGCTTGTTCGGAACCAATCTGCCCCTGGTGGGAGGGCAGCTTCTCCTCGCAGGAAAAATAAAAACTAACCAAAGTAAACACAAGCAAACATTATTAAGAACGTTGATTTACTTGCTGTAAATCGGTTACTGATTATCACGGAGTAAATTCCGACATCATCATCGTCGGTTCTGGTCTGCTCAGCGACCATTGTGGAGCTTTTAGATGAAGCTGTCCCATTTGGAGTCAGATCTGTCGACTCGTATCCACAGTTCAGTTTTAACTTGTTGTTAAGTAGTTGTTAGCTGAGCTTTTAGCCCAGAGGAATGTCCCTACAGGGAACAATCCGAGGCATCACGCATGCACATTAGGTGAATGTACAAAATTCACAGCGCCAACTAATGACCCGGCATGGTAACTACAACAGATTTGAGCGGCGTGTGTGTGTGTGTGTGGGGGGTGGGGGGGGGGGATTCCTGTGGATGCATGTAAACACAGAATCCGTCCGTGTCAATGCGGATGATTCCCGCGAATCAACATAAAAAAAAAACTACGTCCCCCCGCCATGTTCGTGTAAATAGTCAGACCAAAAACAAATACAACCCCTGAAGGAAAAAAGAATGGATGTGGGAACAGCAAGAGAAAGGCAGAGCCAGACTGACTTTGTCATTTGTAAGATCCACATCTTGGAAAATACAAGACGGTAAAAAAGCCAGAGGTGGTGCAACAAAAAACTAATGGCTTGGTGTTCTTTTCTTTTCCATATTTTATTTCTTCTAATTTATCTAAAAAAAATGCAATTTTCACTGCATTCAATAATTAAATTGCTTTCTTTTTTAAACTGCTTCCTAATGCCAGAAGTTAGAATTTTGAAAATGTTTTGTTGCATGTCTGTGGTTTATTTAATTTGTACCGGTATATACAAATTTAAATTACAAAAATAAATAAAAATTCTCGTGTAGTGATTCCATCATTTTTATTAAAACAATTCTAGTCACCAGACATTTGTTCGAAAACTTTTACATTGATATCAAGTTCCTATTAAACAGTTACTTAAGCAAAAAAAATCAGCTAAAGCAGTGTAAGTATTTAAGAAAACCTTTTTTAAATTAACCTATTTATACTCATGCAACAAATGTGTCAACACAATCAAAACTGAAAGTTATGCACCATAACTCAAGTTCCCTGAAGGAAGGGAACGAGGTGCAACATACTTGCTATGGGAATTGCGCACCCACGCGATTACCTGAAAGAATACATTCACGCCTTTACGGCAGGGGCATCAGCGTCGCGCCAGAGGCCCCGCCCTCTGGGCATTTAAGCGACCGACGCCCGTCCATCTTTCTCAAAAATTGCACTTCACCGAGCTTTCAGCATTGAAAGGGCCAGATATGTTGCACCTCATTCCCTTCCTTCAGGGAACATGAGTTATGGTGCATAACTTTCAGTTCCCCTTCAGTTTGGTCTCTCGGTGCAACATACTTGCTATGGGAACGTAATTCATTCACGCCCTTGAAATGCTCAGCAAAATGCATGTGAGAACCTCTGTCCTGTGACGGGCATCTCCCAGCTGCTTACTACAAGGGATGCAGAGAGCAGATATGCCAAGAGGAAAAAAGCCAAATGTGAGAGACATCCACATGATGTTTCACATGGCCATGTATATATATACAACACCAATTAGAGACAGCCTAAAGGCCGAGATACAGTGAAGCAGACTCCGTATATGCGCGTATACGCCCGTATACGCGCGTATACGGAGCCTCTGCTACAGCTCGGCTGATGTTCTCGCGTAGATTCTCGTGTTTTCGCTCCAAATTCTACGTCATTTCCTCCGTACCGTCACTTCCGATCGTCACTTCCGCTAGTTTTTCGCTCCACGGAGAGGACTCAACTGAGCTCGCTGATTGGTCACTTTGACACGCCTACTGAAATGATTGACAGATTTCAGTCAGCTCAAAGTGAAACCTATCGTGAGCAGCTCGCTCAGACTTCTGCGGTGTTCTGATACGGTCTTTCTACTATATATGTTATAAAAAGTTCTCTCAGAAATAAAAATAATAACAGGGAGTGCTTTTCCTGCAGCCCACAGCCCACCACAGCCCACCAGGGAATATATAAAACATCGCGCACCCAGGTAGGACCTGAATTCATTCATTTCATTCATCGAGTGAACGGAGGAAGAAGCGGTTACTTGACTTTATGTCATGATCTGCGCCTGTCAGGCTCTGCACCTGTCATGTTTTTTCTGTTTTTGCTCACTCCTCAGTTCATGCCTCATCGCTAATCATTTTCACCTGTTGTCCATAGCTAATCACTTTCACCTGCCGCCTGCCAAGGTGCTCTGAGTTTTACTCACTATCCCTCAGTGTATAAAAGCCCTCTCATTTCATCTGTTCCTCGCCGGGTCATAAAATCAAATCAAATCCATTCCTCCCTGATGTCTGGTGGAGCCATCTATCATTCCCTCGTTTTGTAAGTGACTGCACCGTTCAGTCTTTTTGTTTTGTTTATTAAAGTGATTATTATTTTACATTTGTGTCTCTGAGTCCTGTTTCGCCTGCATTCTGGGTCTGCGTCCTCCACCGGAACCGAATCCTGTCAGTATGACCCGGCCATCACGTAATCGCAGGACCCACAGGCGAAACAGCAAACCGGCTCAGCGTCTGACGGACGCGGCCCCAGGACTGGACGGGCTGACCGTGATCCACATGTACGGGGTTTGTGCGGAGAACGGCTGGGGGAACCACAGCTCGGAGACGGAGGTTCTCTCATCCCCGCTTCTGGTCGAGGAGGAAGAGCGGAAGCACGGAGGCGGCCGCGCAGCTTTTTGGCTGTCTCCCCCCTCCGTTCCAACACTCGGGTCGATGTGGTCTGACTCGGACGAGGAGGAGGACGAGGACCCAAATGGGTTTTGGATGGACCCGGTATCGGCTCACAGTCCACGTCACCGCTGGACAGAACGTGCGGACATTTCCGGGTTCCAGCCCCGCCCACCGTCAAACTCTCCACGCCGGCTGTCAGAAAAGCCGGGGAAATTTTCTTGGGGGGGGGCATGTGTCAGCCCATGCACTGACAGCGGTTCTGACAGGACTGAGGCGAGACTGGGGCAGAAGGAGGAGGTTGCTCGCCCATACGCTCCTGTTGCTGGGAGCCTGGAAGTCTGCAGCTCCAGTGTTTTGTGGGAGAGATTAATCGCCGCCGAAGGAATCATTTCCTCATATACTGGAGCTGATAACAAAGACGACTCGCTGGGGGCGTGGCAACTGTTCGAGCAGGCTTGGGAGGAGAGCTGTGTGTTACGCTCACTGCTCGCTCGCGTTCAGCCTGGTCCACCTCCTGCTGATCACAACTCGTCTTCATCAAGTCCTCTTCTGAGCCGTCCCACAGCAGCTGAACGTCCCACAGCTGCTGAACGTCAGAACTCACAGACAGCTGCAGCTCCCACCCATCCACCCACAGCTGAATATCTGAGCCCAGTAGCAGCTTCTCAGCCTGATGCACCTCCCAGCTCAGGTCCAGCAGCACCCAGACTGGTCCCTGTCCCAGCACCCAGACTGGTCCCTGTCCCAGCACCCAGACTGGTCCCTGTCCCAGCACCCAGACTGGTCCCGGTCCCAGCACCCAGACTGGTCCCGGTCCCAGCACCCAGACTGGTTCCTGCACCAAGGCTGGGTCTTGCACCCGGTCCATCGGATGCAGTATTTCTCATTGTCTCCACAGAAACTGGTCCAGATGTGATCCTGGGTGCTGAGGTCCTCTCTGCCGCTGGAGATCAGCAACCAGCCGCAAAGGACTCTGAACTGGCTGCTGCAGACCTCGACGCTTCGGCTGCTGCAGACCTCGACGCTTCGGCTGCTGCAGACCTCGACGCTTCGGCTGCTGCAGACCTCGACGCTTCGGCTGCTGCAGACCTCGACGCTTCGGCTGCTGCAGACCTCGACGCTTCGGCTGCTGCAGACCTCGACGCTTCGGCTGCTGCAGGTCTCGTCTTCTCAGAGGGTCCAGACGCCGAGGGTCCAGACGCCGTCTCTTCGCCTGCAGACTCGACGGTGGTCTCCTCGCCTGCGGCCTCGACGGCGCCCGACGACGTCTCGGAGGAGCCCGACGACGAGGGTCCAGACGACGACGTCTCGGAGGAGCCTGACGACGAGGGTCCAGACGACGACGTCTCGGAGGAGCCTGACGACGAGGGTCCAGACGACGACGTCTCGGAGGAGCCCGACGAAGAGGGTCCAGACGACGACGTCTCAGATGGGCCCGACGAGGGTCCAGACGACGACGTCTCAGCCGAGGGTCCTCACAAAGACGGGGG
>JBBPBX010048799.1:8777-25610 GCA_038048925.1 Garcialebias charrua
CATAAGCGGTTTTTCGATGAAAAACGAGTGTTTGTAGTCGCGCTAGCAAAACCGTTCCAACTTACGAGCGAAATTCCGGACTTACGAGACACGTGGCGGCCGTTCCAAATTACGAGATTTCCATGTTACGAGCGCCTCGTTGTAACGGAACTCGCTCGTAAGTCGGGGACTACCTGTATGACATAAAGTGCTCTGTTAGCAAAATATAACCACAAGTAAACCTGCAGTCTGACAGCAAAGTGCTCTGTTAGCAAAATATAACCACAAGTAAACCTGCAGCCTGACTGCAAAGTGCTCTGTTAGCAAAATATAACCACAAGTAAACCTGCAGTCTGACAGCAAAGTGCTCTGTTAGCAAAATATAACCACAAGTAAACCTGCAGTCTGACTGCAAAGTGCTCTGTTAGCAAAATATAACCACAAGTAAACCTGCAGTCTGACTGCAAAGTGTTCTGTTAGCAAAATATAACCACAAGTAAACCTGCAGCCTGACTGCAAAGTGTTCTGTTAGCAAAATATAACCACAAGTAAACCTGCAGCCTGACTGCAAAGTGCTCTGTTAGCAAAATATAACCACAAGTAAACCTGCAGTCTGACTGCAAAGTGCTCTGTTAGCAAAATATAACCACAAGTAAACCTGCAGTCTGACTGCAAAGTGTTCTGTTAGCAAAATATAACCACAAGTAAACCTGCAGTCTGACTGCAAAGTGCTCTGTTAGCAAAATATAACCACAAGTAAACCTGCAGTCTGACTGCAAAGTGCTCTGTTAGCAAAATATAACCACAAGTAAACCTGCAGTCTGACAGCAAAGTGCTCTGTTAGCAAAATATAACCACAAGTAAACCTGCAGTCTGACAGCAAAGTGTTCTGTTAGCAAAATATAACCACAAGTAAACCTGCAGTCTGACAGCAAAGTGCTCTGTTAGCAAAATATAACCACAAGTAAACCTGCAGTCTGACTGCAAAGTGCTCTGTTAGCAAAATATAACCACAAGTAAACCTGCAGTCTGACAGCAAAGTGTTCTGTTAGCAAACTATAACCACAAGTAAACCTGCAGTCTGACTGCAAAGTGTTCTGTTAGCAAAATATAACCACAAGTAAACCTGCAGTCTGACTGCAAAGTGCTCTGTTAGCAAACTATAACCACAAGTAAACCTGCAGTCTGACAGCAAAGTGCTCTGTTAGCAAAATATAACCACAAGTAAACCTGCAGCCTGACTGCAAAGTGCTCTGTTAGCAAAATATAACCACAAGTAAACCTGCGGCCTGACTGCAAAGTGCTCTGTTAGCAAAATATAACCACAAGTAAACCTGCAGTCTGACATACCACTTATAAATATATATATACATATATACATATATATATATACATATATATATATACATTTACATATATATATATATATATATATACATGTATATATATCTATATATATACATATATATATATATATGTATATATATATATATATATGTATATATAACATATATATATGTATATATACATATATATATATATATATATATATATATATATATATATATATATATATATATATATATATTATATATATATATATATATATATCACACACTTTATGGTATTGTAGGCCATTGCATTAGGTAATACATTCAGCAATTACTTTTACTTTAATACTTTAAGTATTTTTAAAAGCAAGTACTTATTTACTTTTACTTAAGTAAAAATATTAATATGGTACTTCTACTTTTACTAGAGTATATTTTTGTCTGTTTATTTGCACTTTTACTTAAGTACAGTGTTTGAGTATTTTCTCCACCACTGGATTTACCTGACTATATAAATATGCCCCAAGGCCTCCTCCCCGCCAACAGATTGGAATGGCCTCATATACATACCAATGGCTTTAAAAATGCTAATTCAATTTGTCAGTTTGACAATCCCATGGGTTGCATAGGTAGAATTGTCATTTTGACAAAAACTGGTAGAGCTAGTGTTAATGGCCTTTGGCACCCAATGTGAGAGGTGCTGTCTTGATAGGGCCTTTCCTGTAGCAGGTGCGGCAAAGCAGACGAACAGTTGGTTTGTTTCCCTCCATTCAGCTGTTCTCTGTATGTAAGTGCGTAAAGCCCTCACAGGGCAGAGAGCCTTTAGTCTCTCCTGTTCCTGAGTAAGGACAAGGGCAGGTGGGAAGGAGGAGAGGTCAAAGTCTAGACTCCTATGGTTCAAGGTCAAGACCTTGGGAGTATAAGCAGGATTAGGCCTCAGGGTGACCTTTGACCCGTCAGAAGCGAATATGGTACATAACGGATGTAAAGATAGAGCGTGGAGGTCACCCACGCGTTTCGCCAAGCAAAGAGCCAGGAGAAGAGCAGTTTTATAAGATAGATCTATCTTAATCTCGCTCAGAGGCTCGAATGGCGGGTCGCAAAGATCCCCCAAGACCAGGCCAAGATCCCAACCAGGGGTCAAGGTCCTGCTGGGTGGCTTGGTTCAAAGCACACCTTTCATATATCTCATTATGATTGGATGTGCTTTAGGAGTCCTATGTCCCCAGCCCTCTTGACAAGCAGAGATAGCTGCAAGGAACACTTTAATCGTTGAATAAGAACGACCCTTTTCCAGTAAATCTTGAAGGAAGGTTAGGAGCTGAGCCAGGTCACAAGCATAAGGAGTGATATTCCTTTCTGAGCACCAGGCTTCGAAAATGTGCCACTTCTGTGCGTATAAGGACTGTATTGACCCAGCACGGGCATTCTGTATGGTTTTCACCACATTCTCGGGTAGGCCCGAAGCCATCAGCCTGTCCTTTTCAGCTAACAGGCTGGAATTAGTTCCAGTCCATGGCCTAAGCGGCTGGACTGCAACGTCCTGTGTGAGCCTTTGAGGGTCAACCAGGTTGGGGAGAGGGCCTCCACGTTGATGTGTTAACAGACTGCACTGATCGAGTTTCGTCAAAGACAGATGAAGTTTATTAATTTTATTAGACCGAGTTGGAGTAAGGAACTTATTATTTCCCTCCAAAACAGGATGTATTGGATTGAGGGGCTGCGGTTTTTGTAAACGAGCATACCTCCTAATTCCAATTGGTGTCTCACCCAGTGGGATAATGTTGTGTGGGAACAAGTCTGATGCAGCTTTGTAAGGGACGTCATATGTTGCTCGTTCACCGCTTGGGCGTTGTGTGTCCTTCATGAAAAATAAAGTGGTAGCTGCAACGTGTGAATGTGAAGATGGTCCTTTGTGACCGGCAGACTTAAGATCATTTGTTGATAAGAAGCCCAGTTTCCTTTCAAAAGCAGGAAGAGAAATCTGGTTCGACTCCGATCCATCTACACACACAGTAACATGATCACAGCTACTGCTGTGATGGTGTGAGATTTGTGGCCGCCTTGAGGCGTCCGTCGTGACTCCTCTATCCTTAGAATCTGTTGACGTGCTCTACTGTGGTGCGAACATGTCACGTGTTCGTCTGGTTAGTGTATTGACCGGCCCCTCGTTCACCATGGAGCGGGGACTGGAACACGTGTCCTCTCTCACCTGTCTTCGCAAAAGGTGGAGGGTCTGTTCGCAGACGCCTCTGGGTCTGTCCTCTAGAGACAGGTCCTGAGGCACCCTGCTGGGGTTTATTGAATAGACTAACACCCCATGAGCCATGAGGGAGGGGGATGTACCCCCCCCCCCCTTTATAACGACTGACAGGCCAGAGAGGCCTGTACTGTTGAAATTATTTGCTTCTTGTTGATGTTGTTGTTGTTTTTTATTAGTCAATAAAACAGGGTGTGCTGTTTTATGATCTTTATTCGTGCTTATGTGCAATGACATACATGATTTGATGTCACTCACAGCAGGGAGAGCATGGTTTGTGCATGCAACATAATTATCAGCCATTTGTACTTTACTACAAATAAAGTCTGAACAAGGTGCAAACATTCCCGTTACAGCGTGGGCGGGAGGTCGTCTAAAAGGTAAACGTGAGCTTGGTTCATCAGGCACGTTTTTGTCGGGTCTCCCGGTTTGCTGAGGAGGCCCTATGCCTGCTCGCCTGACGTGGGACGAACCTATTTTTGCTCCATGCGTGCTCCGAGCGAGGTTGGCTCGACGGGGGTCTTTGCCGAGGTTCTTCCTCGTATGCTGGCCGCTTCTGCGGTGGCGCACGCGTCGTCGAGCGGTGCCGAGGCTGTGCAGGTCTGCCTCCAGCAGGCTCCCTGGGGGGGGGGGGCGAAACTCCGACGGGGAATGCCCACCCTGAGAGCTTCAGCCTGCCTGCGCCTTTGGTCCAGCTTGGTCCGGATTCGCTCCAAAGTCTGACCAAATAGCCCCTCCGTCTCTATTGAGTGGTGGAGAAAAGGCACCTTTTGTCCCTCCGGTAAATCCGTCAGCGTCATCCACAGGTGGCGGATCACAATGACCACTTCCGCCATACCTTTGCCCTGAGCCACAGCAGCTGTCCCCATCATACAGAGAACGAAGTCTGTTGCTCTGCGGGCTTCATCCAGTAAGTCGGCAGCAGCTTGCTTATCCGAGGTTACCTGCAGTTGTTGGAGTTTTTCCGCAAGGTAAGCCTGCATCATCGCAGACGCGTTCATCGCGTGCGCCGCAAGTCTTTGAGCTCTGTAGCACTTCTCGAGGAGAGATGCCGAGGCTCTAAAAGCTTTGCTGGGAAGAGTCGGTTTTGTCCCGGATGACTTGGGAGCTAGGTGGGATGCCAGTGTGTCCTCAATCTGAGGCGCGTTGGCTATTCCCACCTCATCCATCCTTCCACGTTGAGGAACTGTGAGAGAGGAAGGAGCATGGGCGCTCGTGGTTGAGACCAGGTGCGGGTTAGTTCCGTGAGGAAGTCCGGGAACACGGGCATCCTTTGCCTCGTTGCTGCCTGCTGTTTTGAATAAAAATAGTTCCCCGCCAGCCTCGTGACCTGTTGGCGAGGCGGGGGTTCCAGCCAGGGGATATGAAACGCGTCCGCTGCTCTGTGGCACAGGTCGAACAGGGTAGGAATAGAAAAATCAGTTTCAAGGAGCACAGGTACCGGGGTCCTGGAGAGGTCCTCTCCCGGATCCTCGATTTCGAGCTCTGGTTCCTCCACTGAAAATTCGCCCGAGGCTGAGATGGAGATCTCTTCTTCATTCATCATGTCTCTGGTGTCAAACTCGACTGTTAGGTCCACCATGGGAGCAAGCGGGTCAGGGCTGTCGTCCAATTCGACGTGCGTGCTGTCGTATAGAGCCATGTTCTCAAGCTTTGGGGTCAGAGTGAGGGTCTCTGTGGTGTCTGGGTCCTGTGGTCCAGCCGAGCTTCCCATGGCCGTAGCCACGAGGTCCACCCGATGCCGCAGCACCGTATCCAGCATCTAGCTGCAGTGTGGGCAAGAATCGGGCGTGTCCAGAGCTTGTCTTGCATGAAATATACCCAGGCAGACTGGACAGGCCTCATGGGTGTCCGTTGCTGCGAGGGAAAATCCACAGCGACTGGGACAGGCGCGCGAGGTTGGGCTCGCCGTCCCGCTGGTTTTCCTTTGAAGTTTTGTCTTTCGCTTTCCTTTCTCCGGAGGCATGTCCGAGATAAGGCGAGCGAGTCCTTCCAGAATCCTTTTTCTTCTTTGGACTAGCTTTTGCTAGTCCAGCAGTACGCAAGGAAAAATTCTATGTGCGCTCTGTGCAGGGAGCGAGCTCACCTCAGGTTGAGCGATGGAGCAGCAGAGAAGTCCCGCGAAGAGAGGTAGTTCAGGTTTTGCAAGGTGAAGGGCAAAAAAGAGAAAGTTGGAGGGGCATCAGTCACTTAAGTACCTAAAGTGTGGTGTCTCTGACGTGGGGTGACGCCCCTTGTCATAAAAGGCGTGAATGTATTCCTTCAGCTAATCGCACGGGGGCGCAATTCCCATAGCAAGTATGTTGCACCGAGAGACCAACTGAAAGGGAACTACTTAGGAGTCCCCCGAATCCTGCTCTCACTGCAAACAGCTGCGTGAGACAGAGAGACGGAGGCACATGGACTTTGTGGTCAAAGCCATGGGTGGATCCACCACGGCGCGGGAACTGCTCCTTGACAAAGCGCTCACTCCCACGGTGGAGCTTGAGGTTGTCGACTTGGAGGACGGCGGTCAAGCTGACTGGGGAGGAAACATGGACATAGTGGCCCCCCTAGGGGACTCCACCGTCGAGTTCGTCACGAAGGACTTGTTACAAGCACATGAGCTCTCGCTAACAGCCTCGGGCGAAATAACCGACGACGAAGCCGACAACGAGGACGAGGGAGAATACGAGGACTTCTCCCAGATCCCTGCGGCAGGTCAACCAGAGACTGATGTGTATGTCCCTTCTCTATTCGAGCTGTGTTGCAGAGCAGCGGACACATTGTGGATAACTTGGCCAGAACCCCCACCTCGACAACAGGTAATGAGATTGGGGGGAATTTCTTCTTCGTCAAGCAGCAGTTGGCCATGAGGCACAGGATGCCTATTTTCCCGACTTCCAGATGGAACTGACTCGTACCTGGGCTGAACCCAGGGCTCCACTGACTATGCCTCTCTACCAGTTCCTGGATGACGCCGGAATGGAGGCAGCTGGCATGGCCAACATTCCCCAGATGGAGGATACGTTGGCGGCGCATTTAGCCCCCAGAACTTCGGGCTCCAAAACAACTCTGCCTAGCAAGGCCTGCCTCGTGTCGGCCTCGTAGCTCGAAAAGTGTTACAGAGCTCAGGGCCTCGCCGTCCGTGCCATGAACGCTTCAGCCATGATACAGGCATACTTGGCAGAAAAACTACAGGAGCTCCAGCAGACCTCCAACAAAAAGAAGGAGGCCGACATTCTCGAGGAGGCCCGCAAGGCAACGGACTTTGCTCTTCGCCTCATGGGGACAGCCGCCATTGCTCATGGGAGAAGTATGGCTGAGATTGTCATCGCTCAGCGCCATTTGTGGCTAACACTGACAGACCTGCCTGAGGCCCAACGGAACCCGTTCCTCCATCATCCCATCGAGCCCACGGGGCTTTTCGGCGGTGCTCTTGAAAGGATTCAGAGCAGGCTGGAACAGAGAAGGAAACAGGCCAAGGCCTTATGTGAGGGGATGCCAAAAAAGCTTTTCGTGTAACCCGGAGACGCTAGTGGAAACAGGGGCACTCATCCTCGCCACCACTCGGCCACACGTTGCCCTCCACAGAAACGGCCGGCGCTCGACGGAGAATAGCGGTCAAAGCCCGCCGCAGGGCCGTCCCAGGTCGGCCAGGCCTGGGTAAGGTACAGATTTGACCCCACTGAGGGGTCAAGGGATCAGAGTTCTGAACTATCTGGAAGATCTGCTAATACTTGGACACAACAGAGTCCAAGCTCAGCAGCATGCAAAGAGGGTGATGTCTCACCTGGAAGCTCTAGGTTTTGTTATAAACCTGGCAAAAAGCAACCTGACCCCATCCCAGATTATTGTATTTCTGGGAGTACAGCTCAACTCCATTTTGTACAGGGCAAGGCTCTCAGAGGCACGGGTTTCATCCCTCCACCTCTGCCTAGCATGTTTTCAGCTAGGCCAGAGGGTGCCTCTCAAGCTGTGCCAGTGTCTCTTGGGCCTGTTGGCAGCAGCTATTGTCTGTGTGCCTTGGGCCTTATTAAGAATGCACCCTCTACAGATATGGATCAACAAACAAATGCAACCTAGCCCCCTCCCCGACGAACGAGGGGGATACAGATTAGCCCAGAATAAATTAAGGCTCTGGAGCCATGGAAGGCTCCCACAGTGCTCAACAAAGCCGTCACTCTGGGGAGAGTGTTGTCACGAGTCCTGGTCACCACAGATGCATCAAAAACTGGATGGGTAGGTCTCTGAAAAAACCAGTACACCCAAGGGGTCTGGAAAAAGCAGGAGGCCAAACTCCACATAAATTTCCTGGAACTCAGAGCAGTGTTTTTGTCTCTGAAACACTTTTACAGGAATGGGCTGTTTGTACAACGACGTGTGCTGATAAAATCAGACAATAGGACGACAGTGTCCTACATCAACATAGAAGGCGGGAAGAGGTCCCAGCCCCTCCTCAGGTTGACACAGAAACTGCTCATTTGGTGCAGCTCCCGGATCTTGTCGCTGAGGGCGACCCACATCCCGAGCAAGCTAAATCACGCGGCAGATGCCCTCTCAAGAGGGCCCCTCTTCCCCTCAGAGTGGCGGTTGAACCCACGTATCGTGGACCAGGTCTGGGCACAATACGGGAGGGCTGACGCAGATCTGTTCGCTTGCAGCTACAACACGCACTGCCTCCTGCATCACTCGATAAGGGAGACAGATGCACCGCTGGGGACAGATGCCCTGATGTACAGCTGGCCAGCGGGGAGGCTGTATTGTGCGTTTCTACTTGTTCCCTTGATTCAAACAACACTGGAACGTGTACGCCAGGGGGCTCTCTCGCTAATACTGATAGCTCCCAAGGGGCCGCAGAAAGCATGGTTCCTAGAGATGATTTCACTGCTGGAAGGGGCACCATGGCAATTGCCCCTCCACAGGGACCTGCTGACCCAGGCCCATGGGCAGATCATACATCCACGCCCAGAACTGTGGCAGCTCTGGGCCTGGCAGCTGAAAGGGACCGGCTAATGGCCTCAGGACTGCCTAGTAATGTGGTAAACACAATACAGGGAGCGAAAGCATAGTCTACTCAGACTCACCACGCTCGTAAGTGGTGTGTTTTTGAGGCTTGGTATCTAGAGAGGAATATTATTTCATATTCCTATGACTTGGTCCAGCTCCTCACCTTTCTACAGGACCTGCTAGAGAAGGGCCGCTCTTTCTCCACCATTAAGGTATTTTTTCAGCCATCTCGGCATGCCACGAGGGCTGGGGAGGCAAATCACCTGGTGCCCACCCTCTCATGATACGATTCATGAAGAGCGTACTAAGGAAGAAACTTCCGAGTAGGACTTTGGCCCCCGAGTGGGACCTACAATTAGTCCTGGATGCTTTGTGTGAGCCTCCATTTGAGCCTCTTAGCAGCATTAAGATGGATTTGTTATCTTATAAAACTGCATTGCTCTTAGCTCTGTGCTCAGCAAAACGCGTGGGTGATCTCCACGTGTTATCTTTGCATCCAATGTATACCAGGTTTGCCCCAGATGGGTCAAAGGTCACCCTGTGTCCAAACCCAGCATATGTGCCAAAAGTACCAACTTAAAATCCCAGAAGTCTGGACTTTGAGCTGTCAACTTTTCCTCCTCCCCCTGTTCTAACTGAAGAACAGAGGCAGCTGAACGCGCTCTGCCCTGTTAGGGCCCTGAGCGTCTACATGGAGAGAACTGTCAGTTGGCGCAAAACAAACCAATTGTTTGTGTGTTTTGCTACTCCTGCTGCTGGCAGAGCCCTGTCAAAACAGTGCCTCTCACACTGGGTAACTGAGGCCATTAAGAGGGCATACAGCAGCAAAGGATAGCAGGTGCCCTCTGGGGTACATGCTCACTCAACCAGAGGCCTAGCAACTTCCTGGGCCTTATTCAGAGGTGCACCAGTAGCAGATATATGTGGAACTGCTAACTGGACATCAACAAACACGTTTGTGAAACACTACAGTTTGGATGTCACAGCATGTGACGCAACTCAGGTTTTTCTCTCTACCACAGAGTAAAGAACAGCTAGCGCCTGTAGTCTAAGGCATAAGTTCTCACAAGCATGCATTTTCAGAGCATTTCCAGGGCGTGATTGAATTACGTTCCCATAGTCAATGTGTTGCACCTAGTGTACTGACTGATAAGGGAACTGAAAGTTATGCACCATAACTCATGTTCCCTCAAGGAAGGGAACGAGGAGCAACAGATGTTTGCCCTTTCAATGCCCAAGCTCGGTGAAGTGCACTTGGAGGATGTAGGTGGGGCATTAGCCCCTTTTATGCAAAGAGGGCGGGGCCTCATTGCTGATGCTGACGCCCACCTGCCTTTAGAAAAGGCGTGATTGTATTACTTCAGGTGAACCGTGCGGCGGCGCAACTTCCGTAGTCAATGTGTTGCACCTCATTCCCTTCCTTCAGGGAACATACCATACCATACCATTTTATTTATAAAGCACTTTAAACAGGAACAAGTCCACACCAAAGTGCTGGACAAACAAACACGCAACAGGCAACACAGACAATGAAGTACAACACGAAAAACATAAAAACATTGCAGATCATAAATCAAACGATCCAATACAAATCAGCTGGCATTGAAAGCAATGGAGTAGTAGTGAGTTTTTAACCGGGATTTGAAAACCGAGAGGGAGGGGGCCTGTTTGATGAGCAGCGGTAACTCGTTCCAGAGTCTTGGGCCTGCTACAGAGAACGCCCTGTCACCCCTGCGCTTAAGGAGAGTTTCTGGAACTATTAAGAGTACCTGATCCTCTGACCACAAAGCACGTGGAGGGACATATGTGGCCAGCCACGAGAAATGTAGGAACAAGTCGGCACAGCTCTAACTGAGAAAAAATCAATAAACCTTCAACTTCTGAGAAATTAGTGAAAATCGTTTTTTTGCAAAATGTACCAGTTGAAGTTGTGAAGAAACCATCCCATGCTTTAAAAAACACTTTATAAGTGTTTAAACTGTTAAACTTTGTGTTAGAATTAAGTTTGTTTTCAGAGTAAAACCAAGCCGCAGTGATTTGCGTACTGGGGGGCGGGGACCCTCACAGCTGATTAACATGCGGGACTTGTTTGGCTGGTATCAGAGCTCTTCGGCCAATAACGTGCAGCTTTGAAAGAAGCACATGGCTACTTAACAGCTATAGATCACCCAGTGGACACAAGGAACAAGGAAAATAATAAAATAAAGCCGATCAAAGCGTCAGAGCGGTCAGCTGTTTTTCGACCGACCCGAGGGGAAAAAAAAAGAAGCCTTTACTGCGTGCGCAAGCAAATCAGTTTCCATCCTACATAATACATCCATCCATACGTCCATCCATCCATCCACTATCTTTATTTCATTAGACAAAGCAGACACGCGTAATCACCGCGCCATGCGCGCAGCCACTGCGGTAAAGTGAGCCTCTACTCGGCTCCGTGTCTGCAGCCATGGTGAGCGCATCGCGCAATCACACGCGTTGGTTTTACAAATCGCAGCAAAGAAACTAAAATTTAAAGCACGATAATGGTGCACCAATTATGCAGATTCAACTGGCCGTTTGAAAAGGTAAAATGTACAGTTAAGATCGGATGGATCAGCCGTTCTCACGCAGCTGTCAGCTGCTGTCAGCTGCTGTCATCATGATAAAAAAGCTGAATGGAGCAGCGTGTTTAATTAAAATAGCCTTGTTTTTCCCAGATAATTTTGCTCTAAAATGTTTTTGTTTATCTTTATGTAAGGTTATCTTTAGAATTTATTTTTCATGTTAATATATATTTGGTGAAACAAGAAATCTTTCTTTCTTTGAAATACATTATTTGGATGAATGGATGGATGGATGGATGGATGGATGGAAACCGACCAGCCCACAAAAGCTTAATAAAAAAGACCTACAGCAAAGATAAGGCCTTTCTGCCCTGATGACACAAAAGTCATGTAGCACCAACACCTTTGTGACATCTAAAATAAGTCTGTGCAGGAGCTTGGTGTGTGTAAAGCCTTATTTTATTTTGTTTTCCCCCTGTCTAACCTTCTTAGATGCAACATAAGCATCTCCTGAGTTTACTCAACATCTTCAGCTATTATACAAACTTTTCCAGTGTCATCAACTTTATAAAGTGCATTCCTGTCCTGTAGGGGAGACCGGGTATGGTTGTAACACTTTTTGCTCCAGCACCTTTAACTCACAGAATTTTTGAGCTAGAGTTTTCAAACTTTTATACAAAATACCCACATTTGTTGACTACAAATGGCACCAATTCAAACCTCTGCAAGAATATCACAGACCTCATGAGTTCATGTCAAATACATGGTGGTCCTTTGTTACAACCACACTTGCTGGGGTAAGTTGTAACAATTAGACAAAATAAGCAAAAACAGAGGCCACACCATGTGATATGCTTCAAAAAGAGGTTTACTGAATTAAAAGAACAATACAAGAACAAAATGTCTCTCTCTCTTTCTGTGACTGACCATAACTCAAATACAGGTGGTCCCCGACTTACGAGCACATCGACTTACAACGTTCCGGACTTACGAGCTGACTAACGAATAGTAAAGTTGTACAGAACATACAGAAAATACAGCACTGGAATGTGTTTTTAGATGAAAGTGTGTTAGCTATTGTAAACAAAGTTCTGTGCATGTTTATGAACCATGTTTGTGTTGAAAAATGGGTTCGTAGTAGCGCTAGCATACATTTTCCAACTTAGTCGGGGACCACCTGTATACTATTTGTGTGTGCATGTGTGTAAATTATTCTACTAGAACAATCTTCCTTAACATGTAGACCTATAATGCCTAAATATAGTATAATGCCATATAAGGCCTAAATAATGTGCACAACCCACCCCAACCCTGTCAGCCATGTTTAGCTAGCTGTAGTAGCATAGTGGTTTGAAATTAGCACAGGAAAATGCATCACATTTTGCCTGAGAAATTACACTTTCATCTAATGTAAGTTATATGGTTTTATCTGCAACAGTATAAGTACTAAACAAAATATAGTCATGGTCAAAAAATTTACTTTCTTACCTCAAAATCAGTTTTTTCTCCTTAGTATCTGCATGTACCTGTTTCCAGACTTGACAATGACAATATGGTATTGTGGAGGAAGCGGGTAAACACTGAAATGATCATGTGAATCCTATCATATCCCTGATTGGTGGAACTGGTGGTGTTACAACTCTCCCCATGTTACAACTATACCCGGTCTCCCCTACCTTTAACACCATTTTTATTATACTTTTACTGCTGTTAATATCATAATTTTTACCATTGGTGTGTGATACTGTTCATTAAATTTTTAAACCTCTTTTATGTTGTGTGTGTGAAGCACCTTGATAACAGTTTATCTGTTTTTTTTTTTCATTCAAGCTTTATTTATACAGGCTAGCCTCGTTGAGCCACGGGGACTCATTTACAAGAGGGACCTGTCTCACTCACACCTAGGGTCAATTTTAGAGTTACCAATCAGCCTTACATGCATGTTTTTGGACTGTGGGAGGAAACCGGAGCACCCGGAGAAAACCCACGCATGCACGGAGAGAACATGCAAACTCCACCCAGAAAGGCCCCCAGACCGGGATTTGAACCGGGGACCCTTTTAACTGTGCTATATAAATAAAATTGACTTGACTTGACTACTGTAGTTGTGACCCTTATTTTTTGGGGTGGGCTGTAACAAAACAATTAACATTATTAATGTGTAAAACATGTCACAATAACATAAAATACAATTCTTTGTATTAATGTTGTTTTTTTAAAGATCAAAAGGAAGTTTGCCAGTAGGAGTGTAGGAAAAAATAGATTTTTTAAAGAAAGACTCTGGATTCTTAGTCCTGGCGATTCAGAATCAATTCTAAATGCTCCAAAATCAATTTTTAAACATGTTTAATTTTACCCTGATGCATGCTCAATAATCCAGGTACAAAAATCTAAAAAAGCTAAGTCTGGTATTCAGCTCAGTCTTAACACCCTCTCACAGTGGATGAACCAGTTTGCTGATGACAGCCGAAACCAGCTGCTCACATGATGGAGGACCATCAGCCTAACAATGGATCGTTAGCACCCTGATGGTTGTTTGCTATTCACAGAGGGCTGAGTGATACCAGCAATGACAGCATTATTGTCCCCCTCTTATAATGCTTGAGTTAAAGGTTACTACACTTTGGTAGGCTGAAGTCTGTTTTTGTCTGTATATTTTGAATTATTTGTATGTGATGGACTGGAGACCTGTCCAGGTGTCCCACGCCTCTCGCACAGTGATGACTGGACATGGACACCAGTGAGCCCCATGACTCTTAAAGGAAGAAGTGGTTAAAGATGATGGATGGATGAATTATTTGTTCCTATATTTTTATTTTATTGTTTTAGAGGAATCCAGGCAACTAAGCTAACCTAATACAGTACTGGTAATTCAAGTTACAGCATTTAATGCATTCCTGTATTATTTGTTTGTATTTTTGGTATGAATATCAAATGATTCAAAAACTTTGATAAAGTACAGAACCTACAATTATTGTTTTAAATAAATGTTCTATTTGTTTACATTGTTGTTAATGTTTTCAGTTTAAAATTATTGTTTTAAATAAATGTTCCATTTGTTTACATTGTTGTTATTCTCAGTTTAAAATTATTGTTTCAAATAAATGTTCCATTGGTTTACATTGTTGTTTAATATTCTCAGTTTAAAATTATTGTTTTAAATAAATGTTCTATTTGTTTACATTGTTGTTAATGTTTTCAGTTTAAAATTATTGTTTTAAATAAATGTTCCATTTGTTTACATTGTTGTTATTCTCAGTTTAAAATTATTGTTTTAAATAAATGCTCCATTTGTTTACATTGTTGTTTATTCTTTTCAGCTTGTCAGTTACAAAGCTGAAACTAAATTTATGACCATTTTAATAGAAAAATCATTTTTGAATCAAAAATTGTTTCTGAATCGAAAAATTGATTTTGAATCGAATCGTGATACCAAAAATCGGAATTAAATCAATTCTCCAGACACAGAGATTCATACCCCTATTTGCCAGCAAAGCTGAAGTTCTGCACACCTTCCTAGGCTGTGAGTCTGTGTTGACAGTCAGTTCTGGGGGTTGGGTTAACGCAAATTAATGTAAATGAACAGCAATTGTTAACACCCCCAGGTAATGCTTCTGGAATGGGGACATTCTTCCAAAACTTTGAAGCCTGTTTTCTCCCTAATCTTATTTGCAGATTGCCAACATTGAAATGGCTGTATCTTCTTCATTTTTTTTTTGAGCGACATGTGTTTGGCATCATCGGATAGCTTAGAACCCACACTTTAAGATTCTGTAAATAACTCAAAATGACCCAGGGGAGACTTGTTCCTGGTTTTGCCACGGCCAGTCACATATGGGTGTATCAGATCCGAGAGAGTAGGCGGGGGCGAGGCTGTTCAGCGATTTGTAGACATACATGAGAATTTTGAATTGGATTCGAAGATGAACCGGTAGCCAGTGAAGGGAGGCCAAGACTGGTGTAATGTGCTCTCTTTTGCGTGTGCTGGTTAAAAATCGGGCAGCTGCGTTCTGAACCAGTTGTAATCGTGCAATGGTGGCTTGACTGACGCCAAACAGAAGTGAATTGCAGTAATCAAGCCTAGATGTAATGAATGCGTGAATCACTGTCTCCAGGTTGTTTTTTGATAATATGGGCTTCAGCTTAGACAGACGCCTCAGCTGGAAAAAACAGGATTTGACGATCATGTTTACATGACTGTTGAGTTTCATGGAAGGATCCATTATCACTCCCAGATTTGTGACTTTTTGTTTTTCGGACAGGGGTAGAGCAGAAAGGTCAATGCAGTGGTTCGAGGTTGTGTCATTGGGAAGGAACAATATGGCTTCAGACTTCTTATCGTTGAAGCTTAAGAAATTTAAAGCCATCCAGTCCCTGATGTCAGCCAGGCAGTCGAGCAGAGGTTGAATAGAGCCTGTACCATTTTGTCTTAGGGGGAAGTAAATTTGACAGTCATCAGCTATTCATCATTATGAATAGCTGAAAAGTGCTGAAGTAGGTATTGTCCACAAAAATTACAAAGAAATTAGGTTTTGAGGATTTTAGAGGTTGAATAAGCATTATACGTTTCTGTATTGATGGAAACAAAAGAAAGTTTGTTTTATTTTACATTTTAATCTTTAGGATTGTGACAAAGAAAATGTTCTCACCAAATGTTTCCGTTTGGATCTTTTTCACACCCAGTGGTTTAAGTTGAACTGGATATTTTGTTCTACTTGATGATTTGGTCATAGATTGCACTCACTGTATCTGAACCACACAAAAGATAAATAAATGTATCAACGTTAATATTTCTTTTTTTTTTTCTTTTGTTTAGAGTCAATGTTCAACAGACTCTTGATTTTGAGATAGAGACTCAGATTGATCTTGGAATCAACCCAAAACTTTGTAAGTAACTTGTGTTTCTGTGTAACTTGTGTTTCTGTGTAACTGAGTACAACTTCAAAGTTCCAGCTTTACTTAAATTAGTTCACCTAATTTTATTTTGCTCTTTACCATAACTCATCGTTTAATTTGTTTAGTCCTTTTTAACTACAAGTTTTCACATTAGGGATTTAGACTTTTGATATTCTGCTCAACTTTTATAAGCTTGTGTTGCTATTGTTGACACGTGTGCAGTAAGATAGTGTTTATGTGATTATCCAACAAAATTACATCAGATCATCTGGACGGTTTCTTTTTGTTTGTTTTTCTTGAGACGTTTTGTCCTTCAGCCCGAGGAGCCACAACAGACTAAGTCCCACATGTAGCACACCCACATAGTGGGCCAACAAGTTTGCTGGTGATAAGATGGTTTCTGGGGCCCGCCCTCTCCCCCATCGACTCCTCTAAGGCAGCCATAGCCAAAGTGATTCAAAACCTCAAAGTTCATGCACAATAATCCAGGTAAAAAAATCCAGCAAAGTTTATACTTTAATAATAATATAATAATGTAATAATATCTACTACTTAAGGGGCGGCCGTGGCACAGTGGTAGTGGCAGCCGACCCCCGATCGGAAGGTTGGAGGTTCGAATCCCGAGTTCCCACACCATGTGTCGTTGTGTCCCTGGGCAAGACACTTAACCCCGAGTTGCTCCCGGTAGGACTGGCTGGCGCCTTGCATGGCAGACTACCGCTACCGGTGTATGAATGTGTGTATGAATGGGTGGATGGCTGGTGCTGTAAAGCGCTTTGGGGCCCCTCATAGGGGGCTGGAAGGCGCTATATAAGTAAGCTCCATTTACCATTTA
>JBBPBX010048800.1:0-25610 GCA_038048925.1 Garcialebias charrua
TGCAAATGTCTGCCACAGGAGCGCACAGCAAGGCTTTTAAGAAGATTAACACTTAAAAACAATTATTTGTTTGATAAAAATTATAGCAAATATATGTCTGAGCTGAACTTTTCCTTAATAAATGAACGTAATTGTGAAATGAGCTGGATTTAAAAATTTGTTTCACCGAAAGTGATAACAAGCCATATATAGGTCGCACCTGAGTATAGGTCGCAGGCCTTGAAAAAAAAAAAAAAACATAAAAAGGTGCGACCTATACACCGGAAAATACGGTAGCTGTTTTCGGTCATCCTAGAAACCAGGGTGAAGATGGGAGGAGATCGGGCTCCTAAACTTTGGACCAATCTGCCCCTCCAACATCAGACAGGCCTCTTCACTTCCTGTTTTTAAATCCTCTTTTCACTGACTTTTAACCCAGTGTGGGGTGTTTTAGTATTTTATTGTTCTGTATTCTTTATTTTCTTCTAAAGCTTTTACATTATTATTATTATTATTATTATTTATCTCTGCCTTTGTCTTTTATTGTTCAGCACTTTGGTAAAAGTTTTTAAATGTGCGTTATAAATAAATTTGACTAAACTTGATTTTAATTGTTTGAATACCGATGTGAATTTTCCTATAGTAGAAATGTACCAGCAATTAGCAGAATGGGAGAACACACAAGTCAGACTGGTTTAAAACAACCAGTTCCATTGAAAAAAAGACCATGAACAAAGCTTTAATTTGGAATAAAGGACTCGTATTAGAGATTTAAATCCCTTTATTTGTTTGTATTGTTTTGTCCATCTGTATTTGTACCCATTTAACGGAGACTATCCCAACAGTCCAACACATAAAGAAAACAATCCCAGTCACTGAACAGTTCAGAAAGGTTTAACCAGCTAAACCTAACAATCATCCCAATTTAAAATATAAAGTTTTTCTTTAAATACTGGTCAAAGAAGTTTTTTCAACGCAGCTTTTAGAAAAAAAATGTTTTTCCACCACAGGCTCGTCCAATGACACGTTATCTGCCGAACCGCAAGGAGGAGTTCGACCTGCGAGCGCACGTGGAGTCGTGTGGCCACAGCATCGACACCTGCCCCTTCGTCATCCTCACAGAGAAGATGTGCAAAGGCCACCTGGTGAAGATGGGCGGGAAAATAAAGTCGTGGAAGAAACGCTGGTTCGTTTTTGACCGTCTCAAGAGGAACATCAGTTATTACAGTGGTGAGGAGTGTCACTTTTAAATAACACATGTTTGTTTTTGTGTTTTAATAGTTTAGTAGATATAATCAGACTTTTGTTTTGGACCTTACATAAGTCACACATGTTGAGAGGTAGCCTCATGCAAACCTCCAGCATGTACAAAATTTGGTTTCAGAGAAAATTTTAACACATTTCTGCCATTTTGGGTTCTAAAAGCCCAAACTGTTCACATTTTACATTATATTGTTCCGTTATGTAAACTACAGAGAACTGGGGAAGCTTGCTTGAGACCTTTAGAGTGAACAAATCCTGCAATTTAGTGCTGTGTTGTAAAATTCCTACTCGGACAATAAACTCAGGATATATATATATTTAAATTAAGTAACTAAAATTAAAACAGTGCAGAGAGTTGCGACTTTTGTCCGGGTCGTGGGACACTGGACCAGATCTTTTCCCTTGAGGTGTTGTGAAGAGGGTCATGGGAGTTTGCCTCTAGTCTACATGTTTTGTGGAACTGGAGAAGATGTGATCTTGTTCACGAGGAGTGTTGTGGGAGAATGGGGGGGTGCACTTTTAGGGGCCATCCGGTCCCTAAATAATCTAAAGCAAGTGATGTCTCAGCACCCTTGGCAAAGGGTCAAGCTCGTTCCTGGTGCAAGTTGAACCCTGCCAGTACTGCCTCCTGGTTCCCATTCTATTCGTGGTCAAGCTCTGAAGGTGCAGTTGTAGAGGAGAGGGTGTCTGGTCTTGGAACCTCTGCTTTTTGCAGATCATGTGGTTCTGTTGGCGTCTTTAAGCCACAGTGTTCAGCATGCAGCAGTTTGCAGCCGAGTGTGGAGCAGCTGAGATGGCAGTCAGCTCCTCTGAGTCTGAGGTTAGGGTTCTCAACTTCTTCCAGGGTGGAGTTGGGTCTCTGTTTTAAGCAGAATAGTTTGAGGATCTGTGAGTTCTGTTCACAAGTGATGTGAAGATGCAGCTGTAGATGGAACAATGGATCTGACCCTCAACCCCATTAAAAAGGGCTTTGGTCCGGTCTGTCATGATGAAGAGGGAGCTGAGACAAAAGGTAAAGCTCTTTATTTATTGGTCTTAGAGCTGGTCAGGTACTGACTCACCAGGGTTAATGATCCGAATCCTCACACTGAATCAGGACTCCTGATTTTGAGGTCTCTATTAACCTGGATCCTACATGTCCTCTGGCAGACTCATGCGAAGTCCACGAGTTATAATTTGCCAAGAAACAACTGAAACATTGTGGGTTTAGATTATTTGGATTAAAGAGTCCTTGTAAATGATGAAGACTCAGATGAGTTGGGATCTTCACGTCCACCACCATAGCTTCTTTTTTTGGACAGCATGATTAAAGTGATTCAAATGAATCGCATGCCTTTAGTGAGTGACTCAGATTAACCTGAGGTTCACCAGCTCTAACTGTTCTGTCTAAGTTGCAACTCTTACCTTTAGCCATGAGATATGAATGATCTAAAAACGACATCCAGAATACAACTGACTAAAAATGAGCTTCCTCCGTTGGGTGCCCAGCCTTAGAGATAAGGTGAGGAGCTCCATCATCCAGGTGAAGCTTGGAGTAGAACTGATGCTCCTCTGCATCAAAAAGAATCAGCTGAGGTGGTTTGTCTGATTAGGATTCCTTCTGGGTGCTTTTCTCTGAAGGTTTATGGTTTTGGGGAGACCCACAGGGCAGACCAAGAACTTGTACAAAGGATTACACAATTTATTTTCTGTGGCTTAGAGGGTGTCACTGGGGAGAGGGGTTCCCACCTAGACCTCCACAAGCAGGCCACAGATAAGCTGCAGAAAAATGCCCAGTTGACTGTTGCAAATATGGTGAAAACGCAAGGACCAATGAAAAGATCCATTAAAACAAGGGATCACTGAAATGTGCTTTTGAAGCTAAAATAATAATAAAAATATGGACCTCTGAAAACAATTTTGTTGTTAAAAGCCCAACCAGTTCCAGCTTTACAGAACAAACACTAAAATATTAAGTACTATGTGTTGTCATCATTGTATGTTCCCATACAATGGTGATATTAGTTCTCTGCATTTAACCCATCACACCTGAGATACACCCAGGTGGAGCAGTGGGCAGCTCTGTAAGCGCCCAGGGAGCAATTTGGGATTAGGTGTCTTGCTCAGACACCACAACATGTGGGAATGGCTGGGGATTGAACCCAGGTCTTTCGTGTCCCGAGTCAGCTGCCCTACCTCTACCTCATCCCGGCCCCAAGATGACCCCAAATACGGGTGGAATGCCCCCTCTGGGTCAGGAGAAGTCTGTCTCACACGAAGGAGTTTCAGGATCTCGGCGTCTTGCTCCTGAGTGATGGCAGGGTGGATCAGGAGATGGATCTACAGATTGGGGCCTTGTTCTCAGTAATGAGGACGTTGCTTCGATTGGTCATGGTGAAGAAAGAGTTGAGTCAAAAGGCACAACTCTGGATTTACTGGTCTGTCTTCGTTCCAGTCCTCACCTGTGGTCATGACGTTTGGATCATGACGGAAAGAACAAGATCCTGAATCCATGCTGCTGAGATGAGCTTCCTCCATAGGGTGGCTGGGTTCAGCCTTAGAAGTAGGGTGAGGAGCTCCGTCATCTGGGGAGCTTGGAGTAGAGTCGCTGCTCCTCTGCATCAAAACAAGTCAGTTGAGGTGGTTCATCTGGTTTGGATTCCTCCTGGACAGCCCTCTTTGGAGGGTTTTCTGGGCACGTCTCACTGAGAAGAGGTCCCGGTGAAGATCCAGACCTCTGGAGGGACTGTGTATCCTCTCTGACCTGGGAACACCTCTGGGTCCACCAGGAGGAGCTGGAAACGGTGCTGGGACACTGGGAGGCTTGGATTTCTCTCCTGGACCTGTTGCCTCTGTGACCCGACTATGGGTCAAGAGGTAGAAGATGGGTGGAGAAGAACAAATACATTTGGTATTTAAAATGCATCCTAGTCTGTTCACTGAATAAACAGGTCTTCACATCAGAATGGAGTTACTTTAAATTTACAGTTGATGAAGGGTCCTGTTGGTTTTTAGTCGTGGTCCTGTTTCTACCGAGCCAAGTCGTGAACTTTCGGTGCAGGTTTGTTCCTGCTCGCCAGATAAATTCAGTTCAAACATCAGCACGGAGACTCCTGAGGACATCAGCCTCACCATGTCTTTATTCCTGTTGAACTTAATTAAACCACCGGCTGGCTTTTGATCCTTTGTGTTAAAACTTTGGTCTGTGTGTTTAACTTCGTCTTTTACCAGTTTGAA
Source organism: Garcialebias charrua (assembly GCA_038048925.1). Lineage (NCBI taxonomy): Eukaryota > Metazoa > Chordata > Actinopteri > Cyprinodontiformes > Rivulidae > Garcialebias > Garcialebias charrua. The sequence continues at coordinate 4,459 of JBBPBX010048800.1, forward strand.
ACAAGAGATGTTTTCAAGAGCAGTTGAAGCGTTACCTTCCAGTCAAAGTTCAAAACAGAACCCGAGCATGTTTTTATTACTGGCACCCCAATTCTTCTTTTTTTTCTCCTCTCTCCATTCACTTGCCTAGCCCTTTCACCCCCTCACTCCTGACGAAGATGATGGTGATGACGGTGATGAAATAAGATGCAAGAGTTTCTCTAGATGTGTTTTTCTTGGGGAGGAGGCTAGCTCCTGGCTTGTTCGTGACTAATGAAACGAAGCTCACATTTCAAAAACATTTATCTCATTACTAAGCAGATTTGACTTTTGGAAAAGTAGAAATAAAAAAGGAAGTGAGGAATAAATTTCAAAAGATTGCCTTTAATTGTTAGTGGATTTGTTTCTCCGCTGGGCCCATCGTATCACATGAGGAGTGAAAGAAGAAGACCGGTGTTTGTGAACGAGGCTGGGCTCCAGAAAGTCTTTTTGAAGGAACGTCAGAAGTACTTCTTTACTTTTAAATGCCCGCAGTTTGGCCCCGAACCACAAAAACCCATCAGCTCAGTGCTGCTCAACGACGAACGGAGAACGGACAGAAGGTCTGACCTGCTTTAAGCCAAGTTTTAAACAAGAAGATCAAAAGTGATATCCAAAATATTCAGTTTCTTTTCAACATTTATACAAATTTACATCCGCGCCAGCAGCCAAAAGGCAACTAAAGAGGAAAAAAAAGGCAAATTCAGAAGAGAAGAAAACAAGTCAGATTCAAAGGATGGTGAAGACTTCAGGCGTCACTTGAAATAGACTCACACTTTTAATTAACTTTTACTCCCGTACAGCTCTGCTCACACCTGTTCATGGGTTTCTGGGAGAATATTGCATACAAGTTGTATGTTTTTATCAATCATTTCATAAAGTGAGTGAATTATTTCAAACCTTTATTTCTTGTAATTTTGACGATCATGTCTTATAAATAACAATAAATTTAAAAAACTCAGTGTCTCAGAAAATTAGAATATTCCACAGAGAGCTTCTGGTACCTTTGGCAGTGTGAGTCCTGCTGAAAAATGACACCAGCATCTCCATAAAGCTCATCAGCAGAAGGAAGCATGACGTCTCAGTGGACCAGCACCAGCAGAGGACATGGACCCAAACCATCTCTGACTGAACTTCTCTCTGGACTTCAACAACATGGATTCTGGTCCTCTCCTCTCTTCCTCCAGACTCTGGGACCTTGATTTCCAAATGACGTGAAATTTTACTTTCATCTGAAAAGAGGACGTTGGACACTGAGCATGAGCGTAGCCAGAATTTTACGAGGGGCGGTTCGTTTAAAATAAATGTGGACCTTGTAAGATAAACATGCCTCAGTAGCTCAGTGGAAACGCGTTGGGTTGCCGTTCCAAACCTTATGGGTTCAATTCCCACATGGTACAACGTTGTTGTTTTTTTTTCATTCCAGATTTTAAAAAAACACACAAGAAAACTATTTACAAAACAACAAGAAAAAAACAATACATGAAATGAAAGGAAGCAGAAGAAGAAAATAATCTTATTATATCTGCCCCTTCTCAAACTATTTTTTTTCAAACACTCTATTCAAACAACTTATTTTACGATAAAAAAAGGAGTTAATATGCCTGTTAACACATTCTACTTTTTTTATCCAATAAAAGACAAACGTAAAATAAGTTGTTTGAATAGAGTGTTTGAAAAAAAAAATTGTTTGAGAAGGGGCAGATATAATAAGATTATTTTCTTCTTCTGCTTCCTTTCATTTCATGTATTGTTTTATTTCTTGTTGTTTTGTAAATAGTTTTCTTGTGTTTTTTTAATCTGGAATGAATAAAAAAAAAAAAAAACGTTGTACCATGTGGGAATTGAACCCATAAGGTTTGGAACGGCAACCCAACGCGTTTCCACTGAGCTACTGAGGCGTGTTGCTTTATCCTGGTCAACTTCTCCTTTAAACGAACCGCCCCTCATAAAATCCCTAGATGGGACTCCATAGGCAAAGTGGGCGGTTCGTCCGAACCCCCCTTGCCTACGCCCCTGCTGATGAGCAACAGTCCAGTTCTTTGTCTCCTCAGCAGGTAAGACACTTCTGATGTCTCTGGTTCAGGAGTGTCTGGACTTGAGGGCTGAGACATTGTGGCTCATGTCCAGGAGTTAATCAGCTGATCGGGGTGAGACAACATGAGTTTACAACCTCTTCATAATACTGTATTCTCATTTTCTGAAACATAAAACATCATTATTTGTAAGCCAAAATCATCCAAATGACAAGAAATAAAGGCTTTTTAATATTTCACTCTGTGTAATTAACCTATATAAAATATGAGTTCCACTTTCTGAAATGACAGCTAGAAATTTTGATTTATTATTATGATTATTTTTACCATTTTCTATTATTTTAGACACACATGTAGTATTCCTGCTTTGACTGCCTCAGAATAAGAAATAATTCAGTGAAGGTACAAAGAAATATACAGTAAATGTACAAAGTACAGTATATAGTTCTGACTTTTGAATTACTGATAATCAAAGGTGTGGAGCATATGGCTCTGGTGTGGAGGGTCTAAATTGTATTTATTTAATTAATTTTTAATAAAAAAAAGGGACTAATGATGGACTTTTGTTTTCTGTCCACATACAATAACAAAGAGACAAAAGTCAAGTAAAACAATCATGACAACAAATTATTGCGTGTATGTGTGTGTGTGTGTTGGCTTAAACAAGTTTCATTTTTAAATGTTCTTTATCCATCTAGAAAATGTAGATATTTATTTTAACATGCATTTAATGGCGTGTATGTTTAAATGTTCTGTTTATTCCAGTTTGAGAACACAGTAAATGTTGTAAAAGTATTTGATTTGTGCTGCTGCCACTCTGCTGCTACTCACATATTTACCCACATGCGGGTCTTGATCCTCCTGCTTGCTGCCGGGGCTGCAGCTCTCTTGTGTCTGGGCTACGAGCTGTGACGTGTCTTGATATATTGATGTTTCCTGTGTTTCTGCTCTCAGACAAGCATGAGACCAAGCTGAAGGGGCTCGTCTACTTCCAGGCCATTGAAGAGGTTTATTATGATCATCTACGCAGCGCAGCCAAGGTAACCCTGGTCCTCCAAACACTGAACGTCACTGACGGCTCTGAACATGAAAGATGCTCCTGAACGCACCAGTTAACTCAGAGACGAGCGTCGAGCAGAGATTTAATCAAGTTTAAAGGTCCACTGACATGATTTTTCTACTATTCATAAAACTGCTCAATATATATATATTTCATAATTTAAATATGTTCGTTTTTGCAAACAAAATGATAAATCACTTTAATTTTGCTTTAAAAGTGATTTTGAACTTCAAGCCGTGTTTAATCATGGAAAATCCGATTACACACGAACGCACCATCTGTGACGTAGTGGCAGAGTGAGAGGCAGAGGGCTCTGGTCTCTTTAATAGCGGACAATTTAAAACTGGATGAATTTATCAATCTATGTGAAGATTTGAGCTATTTGTCTTCATTTTGGGAAGCAGAAAATAGTTTGTGTGATGGAACAAGAAACAACAGGATCTAATTTAGGTGTGATGCTGTATCAGACTTACCTTCATGTGGAGCTGCTCACACGCACGCACTGTGACCAGAGCTCTGCCTCTCACTACGTCACAGATGGTGCGTTCGTGTGTAATCGGATTTTCCATGATTAAACATGGCTTGAAGTTCAAAATCACTTTTAAAGCAAAATTAAAGGTTCAGTCTGCAGTTTCTGTAGAACTGCAGCACTTGGAAAAAATTTCAACAGGCAAAGCATTCTGATCCCTCCCCCTCAGAGCCATATATGGCTCTGCTCTCCCATGGTCTGTTGAAATTCAAATTCAAGCTCTGTTTTTATTGGCTGATTCAAATTCAAGCTCTGTTTTTATTGGCTGGTTACAAACTCTGTTTTTATTGGCTGGAAAATGGCGTGTCACCTTTTCTTTTTAGAAATGCTTATTTACCACCTGGAGAAGCAAGGGGACAATATTTTTTTTTTTTTTCAGAGATTACCTGGCTAACATCAGTCTGTCAGGAGGTAGTGACAGAGTGAAGAAATATGTTTATAAAAAAAGCTACATACTGAAGCTTTAAAGTGATTTATCATTTTGTTTGCAAAAACTAACATATTTAAATGTTAAAATATATATATTTTGAGCAATTTCATGAATAGTACAAAAATCATGTCAGTGGGGCTTTAATATGACTGGAGGTAGAACGTCTAACATTAACACATCCACCATCATTCATCACCATCCATCCATCCATCATCTATCCATCCATCATCATTCATCCATCATCTATCCATCATCATTCATCCACCATCCACACCATACATACATCATACACCATCCACTCACTAGATCCAGTAAATACTGCCACATCACTCCAGTTCTGCATTCACTTCACTGGCTCCCAGTTGAGTTTAGAATCCGTTTTAAAGTCCTTGTGCTCACGTACAGAGCTTTAAAGGGCCAGGCTCCTGTATACAGGTAGTCCCGGATTTACGAGCGAGATCCGTTACAACGAGGCGCTCGTAAACCGGAAATCTCGTAATTTGGAACGGTTGCCATGTCTCTCGTAAGTCCGGAATTTCGCTCGTAAATTGGAACGGTTTCGCTAGCGCGACTACAAACACTCGTTTTTCATCAAAAAACTGCTTATGAGTGCATAAAAATGATCGGAAACGTGTGTCCATATGTTTAGCTAACTAACTGTGGTGAAAAAACACATGAAAACTCAGTATTTTTTGCGTTTTTTCCAAAAATTCGCCAGCTCGTAAGTCTGGAACCTCGTAGATCAGAGCGCTCGTAATTCGGGGACTACCTGTACCTTTGTCAGCTTTTGACTAAATACTCTGCTGCCCGTGACCTACGATCACAGACCCAGAACTTCTTGGATGTTCCACGTACGCGGATGAAAACTAAAGGGGACAGGGCCTTTCAGTCAGTGGCCCCCAGGCTTTGGAATAGTCTGCCCCTGCAGCTTCGTTTTGCTGACTCTGTTGAGGTTTTTAAAAAACAACTGAAAACACTTTTATTTGCTCAGGCTTTTATGTCATGATTTTATTGTATTTTGCATTGATTGATATTTGTAGATTTTATGCTTGTTTTATTCTGTGTATACTTTTGCCATTGATTTTTGTTGTACAGCGCTTTGTGATTTTATGTCTGTGATAAGCGCTCTAGAAATAAACTTTACTTACTTACTTACTTACACCATCCATTATCAGTCATCCACCATCCATCCATCCATCATCTATCCATCCATCATCATTCATCCACCATCCATTATCAGTCATCCACCATCCATCCATCCATCCATCCATCATCTATCCATCCATCCATCCATCATCTATCCATCATCATTCATCCACCATCCATCCATCCATCCACCGCCCATCCATCCATCATTCAGCCACCATCCATCATCATTCATCCACCATCCATTATCAGTCATCCACCATCCATCCATCCATCATCTATCCATCCATCATCATTCATCCACCATCCATTATCAGTCATCCACCATCCATCATCCATCCATCCATCCATCATCTATCCATCCATCCATCCATCATCTATCCATCATCATTCATCCACCATCCATCCATCCATCCACCGCCCATCCATCCATCATTCAGCCACCATCCATCATCATTCATCCACCATCCATTATCAGTCATCCACCATCCATCCATCCATCATCTATCCATCCATCATCATTCATCCACCATCCATTATCAGTCATTCACCATCCATCCATCCATCATCTATCCATCCATCATCATTCATCCACCATCCATTATCAGTCATCCACCATCCATCCATCCATCCATCCATCCATCATCTATCCATCCATCCATCCATCATCTATCCATCATCATTCATCCACCATCCATCCATCCATCCACCGCCCATCCATCCATCATTCAGCCACCATCCATCATCATTCATCCACCATCCATCATCTATCCACCCATCACCATTCATCCACCATCCATCCATCAATCCATAATCTATCCATCCATCACCATTCATCCACCATCCATCTATCCATCCATCCATCATCTATCCATCCATCACCATTCATCCACCATCCATCCATCCATCCATCATCTTTGCTTGTCACGGTGCGTGGGTGTGAGCAGCTCCACATGAAGGTCATTCTGATACAGCATCATCTATCATCTATCTATCCATCACCATTCATCCATCCATCCATCACCATTCATCCACCATCCATCCATCATCATCATTCATCCACCATCCATTCATCCATCATTTATCCATCCATCATTCATCCACCATCCATCCATCCATCCATCCATCATCTATCCATCCACCATCCATTGTCAGTCATCCACCATCCATCCACCATCCATCCATCCACCATCCATCCATCCATCCATCCATCCATCATCTATCCATCCACCATCCATTATCAGTCATCCACCTTCATCATCATTCATCCACCATCTATCCATCCATCCACCTTCTATCCATCCATCATCTATCCATCATCATTCATCCACCATCCATCATCCATCCACCACCCATCCATCCATCATTCAGCCACCATCCATCATCCATCCACCATCCATCATCTATCCATCCATCACCATTCATCCGCCATCCATCCATCCCACATCTATCCATCATCACCATTCATCCACCATCCATCCATCCATCCATCATCTATCCATCCATCACCATTCATCCGCCATCCATCCATCCCACATCTATCCATCATCACCATTCATCCACCATCCATCCATCCATCCATCCATCATCTATCCATCCATCACCATTCATCCACCATCCATCCATCACCTTTGCTTGTCACGGTGCATGGGTGTGAGCAGCTCCACATGAAGGTCAGTCTGATACAGCATCATCCATCATCTATCCATCCATCCACCATCCATTCACAATCCATCATCCATCCACCATCCATCCATTCACAATCCATCATTCATCCATCATCTATCCACCACCATTCATCCACCATCCATCTATCCATCCATCTATCCATCCATCACCATTCATCTACCATCCATCCATCCATCATCATTCATCCACCATCCATCCATCCATCATTCATTCATTCATTCATTCATTCATTCATTCATCCATCCATCCACCATCCATTCACAATCCATCATCCATCCACCATCCATCCATCACCCATCCATCATTCATCCAGCCATCATCCACCATTCATCCATCATTATCCATCTATTATCCATCATCCATCCATCAATCCATTCATCCATCATTTACACACCATCCATTCATTAGCCATCAATCATTTATACATCATCCATTCATCCATCCATCCATATTTATACTTCATCCATCCATTTATCCATCCATCATCCATCCATCTATAATCATCCATCCATCAATCATCTATCCATCAATCATCTGTCCATCCATCCATCCATCCATCCATCCATCCATCCATCCAGTAGATACACTCAGTTAAGAACAAGCCTTTATTTTTTCCAGATATTCTAATAATAATGTGAGTAAATTGGCAGCAGAATCAAACTTTGAAAATGCTGGCAAGTCTTATTTAATCATCTGTTTTGATTATTATTATTATTATTATTATTATTATTATTATTATTATATTATTATTATTTTATCTCTAATGTATGTTTCTACTTTTGAACTGGTATATTTTAGTATTTTTTATTTAATTTTATTTTTTTACATTTTTGGTGTTAACCTGATTAAAATAAATCAAAAGTAAATCAAAAGTATATCAATAAACTGACTGAAAAAAGACATTGAAACACTTTAACTCAATTGTATTAAACTTTTAGGTGATATTTAATTTAACCTTATAAAAAAATGCAACAAGTACAACTTTTAAGTTTTGGTGAAATAAAGTGTTTTTTTTCTTCTGCAATGCAGAGCCCCAATCCATCTCTGACCTTCTGTGTGAAAACCCACGACCGACTTTACTTCATGGTGGCTCCATCCCCGGAGGCCATGAGGATCTGGATGGATGTCATAGTGACGGGTGCGGAGGGCTACACGCAGTTCATGAGCTGAGAGACCGCCGGGGGACAACGGGTTTGGATGATGGTGGAGACGGAGCGAGGGATCAGATGTTTGCAACCTGATCCCACGCCCTGACGGTGTGGGACTCATTGATCTCACGAGAAGCCCGACGCCTTCCAGTGAATGAGGGCTAAATGAGGACAGAGGCGCATTTAAGATCTATTTATAGCTCAGCAATGAGTTTAACGCAAATATATACAGAAACATTTATAGTTGGAGCAGTTATCGGTACATCTAAGGACAATGTTAACAAAACGTTTAATTACTACAATATGCTTTTTGAAAATTCAGGTGAAAAAAAATTCAAGGTTTCTTAATTCTTTTTTTAAACTGTTTACAACTTTAAACCAGATACACACGTTCAGTGTTATCACAATAACCTCTTTTGATACATTTCTACTTTTGTCTCCTGAATTTTGAAGCTTTTTAAGTTAAAAACCAAATACTTAAACCTACTATTTTATCTGAAGCATTGTGTGCAACAAACCGAGTGGAACGTTTTCTTTGTGCCAAAGATCTACGAATGACTTTTACGATATTATTGTTAATATGTATACAGTATTCACATGTCGTTCCAGGAGCTTTTCATGCATAACTGAGGAGTACATTGTATTTACTTTATATAAAAAGGGTTTTAGTAAAAACATAAATGTTAATGATGTATTATTATAAAACACTGTTAAATAAATATAATGACAAGATGTGTTTTATTTTGGCATGTTGGTTAAACCGAACACATTTACAAACCTTTTCTTTGCTTTCTTCATTAGCACCTCTCACAAACAACTTGTTCATTAGAAGCCTTCGTAACGAGCTGCTAACTTTCACCGAGGCGTTCTCTTTACTCGCACAAGAACACTCGGCTGGTTCAGCGACTTAATTGGTTTGTTACCTCTGATTATTTACAGAAGCTGGAGCGGAGGTGCCAGAAATACTTCACGTATTTGTGTTTCCGGGGCCGCCCGATTAATTATAGCTTGTCTGCTGTAGGTGAGCTACATGAAGAAGAAACATGAAATTACGTGCAACGTGTATGATTCAACAGGGAGAAATTTGAAACCGCACATGCATGTCCCATAAAATAGTTCTTATCTCTTTACAGGTCCTTGCCCTTTCTTCAAACCACAGTTTTAAATGATGATTTTTAACGATGCGTTCAGGATGCATGGGTTATTTATCCTCCTGCAGTAAGTAATCAGTGGAATATTTAGCAGCTGCGCAGATAAATAAAAACACAGATTGCTCCTGACAGGTGCTGATTAGATTCAGCAGTTGAAATGTTAATCCCTAATTCCCTGGCTGAGGTGAAAACATTTATGAAAATGAACCCCCCCTCCCTGCGTTTTGTGCAGGTAAAGGCTTCAAACATCTCGGGCCTTTGCATTGCTCTGACCTTGGGAGAGCTTTTGCACATGTGCTGCCGTTCGGTGCGTCTCCCCCCGGCTGCATGAGAAACAGATCTTTAAGAGGCCGATGTGAGCTCATTACTACGGCGACGAGCATGAGTGACACCTGGCCTTATTATTGGTGAAATATTAATGAGCCACGGGTGATCTCCCGCTCACTTTCACACGGGCGGACCAGCCCGTTCCCCCACCCCTGCTGGATCTTCATCTCATGAGGCAGACTGAATTTGTCAGTATTGATGGGAGCTTGTCTAAAAACAACCTGCTGATGAAATGGAGGCTTCGACACGCGTCAAAATCTCCCACATCCTTCACAACATTTTGCTGCAAAAGCGTTCGTTATTTAGACATCTTCGCATCCCCATGCGAGTTCAGATAAATTTAGGAGATTAAAGATGAAAAATCTGTTGCCCACCCAAACATGCCCCCCTCAACCTCGTCTCTCAGCATACACACAGAAATACAGATAAAAGCATCTTTCATTAAAGCAGCAGCTTCACTTCCTGCTTTGAACAAATCAAACTCATTTTCTTTGAAGGGAACGCAAACTGACACTAATTTACAACAAAGAGCGCAACATACAAACTCATTAAATTACAATGTTCTCAGACTGAGAGCAACAATACTGTGTGAAAAAAATATCCAGAGGGGGAACAAACACCAGGCCTGAGAAGACGAGCTGAGTGCAACAAGCTGAGGGAGATGGTTAGTTCGGTATATTTTGAGTCAAACAGGACCGTGATGAATACTACAAGTTATAGATGATTTCATTCTCTTGGCTCAAATACTGAAATGTATCACAGGTTGTTGCTTTAAGTCATCTACATCCTCCACCTCTTGGTGCACCATCTACCAGACCCTCACTATTGTAATTTTTTTGTAAATTAATTTCACATAAATTCAAGTTTGAAATGAGAGCTGTGCAAACCCCCCCAAATAATCCAAAAACACATTTTGTACCCGAATATAAAGATAGCTAGAAAAATTGCAGTTCCTGTGAAAATGCAGAATGCTAATTGCAGAAGAACTTACTGAAAAACAGCTGAAATTAGCTAGAATAACATGCTGAATTTGAGCTGAAATGGAAGAACAAGCCTAAGTTAGCAGAAGAAAGCAGAAAGAACACATATACTGTATGCTGAATTGGGTCTAACTAAGCAGAAATTATCACAAGAATTAGGAAATCAGCTAAAAGAAAGGCTAAAATTAGCACACACACAAAAATATATAAAAAGTAGCTGAAAAGGCAGAAAGAAGCTTAATTTACCAGAAGGAAGTAGAAAGAGCTGAAATGAGCTCCAAAAATTTGGAATTAGAAGAAAAACCTAAAATTTGCATAAAATAAGTTAAATGGTATAGCTGAAATAGCAAAAATAGCAGCTGAAAAAATCTGAAAAGAGCATAACAAGCTAAAATTAGCAGAAAGAAGTTAATTAGGCTCAAAGTAGCAGGAATTATCAAGAAAAACTTAAATTGATCAAAAAGAACTGCTGAAATTATAGCTTTAAAGAAGGTAGGACAAGCTTAAATTAGCAGAAGAAAGCAGAAAGAACATGTTTGTCCAGTTAGGCTGAAAGAAGCAGAAATTAGCACAAAAAATTGAAATTATCTGAAAAAAAGCTGTAAATGGCACAAAAGCTGAAAAATAGCTAAAAAGGCAGAAAGAAGTTTAAAGAAGAAAGTGGAGAGAGCAAATTTTTGCTGAATTAGGCTGAAAAAGTTTAAATGAGTCAAAAAAAGTGGAATTAGCTAAAAAAGATTAAATTAGCATAAAACAGCTACACAGTAAAAAAAAAAAAAATCTGTAAAAAAACGGAAAATGTCCTGGTAATTTTCTGCCAGTACATTCTCCGTTTTTTTACAGATTCATTCAACCTTTATTTAGTCAGGTAAATCTTTTGAACCTCATGGGCTCATTTACGAAAGCGACCTGCTAAAACTAAAGAACAATGAACAGCAGTGATAGAATTTCATTAAACAATAAACAAACAAACAATAAACAATAGAAAACAAAAAGAGAGAAAAAAAACAAAAGATTTTTTTTTTTTTTTTTTAACAAAGTATCAAAAAACTAGCAAAACATTATAAGGTAGACGTATAAAATCAAAGACAGGAACAAATCTGCATTGGTTTTTGCCAGGATTCCAACAGATTCTGAAAACCATTTAGGGAGGTCAGGGCCGAGAGCTTCAGATCTTTTTGTAAGATATTCCATGAAGCAGGAGCAGAATAGGAGAAGGCCCTTTTTCCAAGTTCAGTCCTCACTGACGGAACACTGCAGGTAATCATGTCCTGAGAGCGCACACTGTAGCTGCACTCACGCAAAGACATGTAGGAGGAGATGTATGAGGGCAGTAGACCAAGAAGTGATTTAAAGATGAAAATGTACCAGTGGAAGAGTCTGCGTGAGGTTAATGATGTCCAATTAACCAGTGAATACAGGGTGCAGTGGTGGGTACGATAATCACAACCAGTTATGAATCTTAGTGCACCATGATAGACCACATCCAACATCCGCAGGGTGCTTTTAGGAGCATTCATGTAGAGAATGTCACCGTAATCAATGGAGGGAAGGAAAGTCACAGATACAAGGCGTTTCCTAACATTCAGTGTTAGACATGATCTGTTTCTGAAAAAGAAACCCAGTTTAACTTTCAATTTCTTCACTAGGTTTTCCACGTGGAGTTTAAAAGAGAGATGTGAATCGATCAGGATACCCAGATATTTATAGGAATCAACAAACTCAATAGGGACACCATTTGAAGATAAAATCAGAGGAGGATCTGCTGGAACCGCCTTCCTATTTGAAAAAAACATCCCTTTTGTTTTATCAGCATTTAGGACAAGTTTGAGACGGAACAAATCTGACTGGATGATGTCAAAAGCGGATTGTAGTAACTGGAAAGCCTTAGCTACTGTTTTAGCTCGGCAATAAACAACTGTATCATCAGCATAGAAATGTAAGGATGCATCAGGGATGCAGTGACCTACATTAGCTATGTAGATTGTAAAGAGAGTTGGTCCTAAAACTGAGCCTTGTGGTACACCATTTTTAACTGTTAAATAGCTGGAAGAAGCACCGTTATGTTGAACACATTGCCTCCGATTGGAAAGATAGTTAGAAAACCAACCGATGGTGTGATCAGAGAAACCGATTTCTGAGAGCTTATGACACAGGATGTTATGATCCACAGTGTCAAAAGCTTTAGACAGGTCTAAGAAAAGTGCAGCACAATAGTCCTTAGCATCCAATGCTTCAACAACATCATTCAGAACCTTCAGAGAAGCAGTTGTTGTGCTGTGTTTTTTCCTGAAACCAGATTGATGGAGAGGTAAGATGTTAAATGAGTCCAGATAATTTTTGATCTGAGAGTTTATCAGTTTTTCTTGAACCTTGGCTAAGATGCAGAGTTTAGAGATCGGTCGATAATTGTTCAGTGAGGTGGGGTCACCTCCCTTCAGCAAAGGAAGAACAAAGGCTGTTTTCCAAGCATCCGGAATGGTGTTTTGGCTTATGGATAGATTAAAGATGTGGGTCACAGGGACTGTGATGATATGAGCAGCCAGCCTTAAGAAATAAGGTGGAAGTTCATCTGGACCTGCAGATTTTTTAGGATCAAGATCATTTAACAGTTTATTTACCTCACTGACTGAGAATGGAGAAAAAGAGAAGGTGTGATTAACAGATGGTTGGCTTGTAGGAGGGATTTGATTTGTTGAAGTTTGATTATTAGATAAAGTGGCCGATTTTCCGTTTGTAACTGTATCAAATAAAGAACTAGAAGCAACAAAATGTTTATTGAAACAGTTCAGGATCTCGTGCTTATTTGACACAGGAACAGAGTCAACAAGAAATTGTGATGGGAGGTCAGATGATTGGGGGGTGCCTGAGAGAGATTTAATGGTTTTCCAGAATTTTTTAGGATCGTTTAGATTTTTGGAGGTCTGAGATAAGAAGTAGTTACGTTTTGCAGCTTTAATGGCAGTTGTGCATTTATTCCTTAGCTGCCGAAATTTCAACCAATCAGTGTCTGAGTGTGATTTTCTTGCTGCTGCCCAAAGATGATCTCTCCAGTGCAGGAGATCAGCTAGTTCAGGAGTAAACCAGGGGCTGTCACGGCCCTTTATCCTGAACTGCCGGAAAGGAGCGTGTTTGTTTACAAAGTAAATGAAACTACCATGAAAATAGTTCCAAGCGGTGTTCACGTCATTGATTTGTAGGATACGTTGCCAATCAAAGTGGGATAGATCCCAAAGGAATGACTGTTCACAGAAACGTTTCAAATCCCTTTTTTGGATTATTCTGGGCTTAGCAGGTGGAAGTTTAGTAGATCTAAGAGCTGCTATTACGGAATGATCACTCAAAACGTTAGCAAATACACCTATACCAGGAAATTTGTGAGGTGCATTTGTGAAAAACAGATCTAAGGTGGAAGATTTTTCGGGACATTTTAAGTTTGGTCTGGTGGGAGAATCGATAAGTTGTGTTAGATTGAGAGATAGGCAACATTCCCTGAATTTATCACAGAGGGGGGTCGACTTATTCCAGTCAATGTTGAAATCTCCTGCCATAACAATCTCATTGTGTTTTAAATTTCCTATGAATTCAGTCAGGGAGGATAGAGCTTCAGGTGTTGCGGAGGGGGGACGATAACAACCTACAACAGTTAAGGGCTGACCTCCTTTCAAACTGATGTTCACAGCTAAAGCCTCAAACTGGTTTGCGATTGTTTTTTTAGACGCAATCGTGGCAGCCAAAGAGTCTCTGATGTAAATAGCGACTCCACCTCCCTTTTTATTACGATCACAACGATAGATCTTAAATTCATTGATTGCCAAGTCATTTTTCGAAACAGATTTTTTGAGCCAAGTTTCAGAGATAACGATCACATCTGCCCCAGAAGAAGTGATTAGGATTTTCAGTTCATCAAGTTTTTGTAGAAGGCTACGAGCGTTTACATGCAGAAAACGGAGACCTGAAATATTTTTAAACTCATTAGGTGTACAGTAGTTAGTAATTGGCCCTGGGTTGGGCTGAATCCCTGAGATCATTAACAACAATAATATCAGACATTTACCTGACTTCTTTGTCACTGATGTGTAATTACAGGAGTTAACAGTGTGACATTTTTCCCCCATAATTGAACCATGTGAAACATTAATGAAGACACGATCATTCAGAACCCAAAAACAATGAAAGCTGCAGTGATGGGCAGTCCCTGATGTGTTGATAAGATTCAGTGATTCCAGGTAGTCTGAGAACTGAAAATAATGACAGTAATATGAATGATGCAGAAAAGTCTCAGACCATAAAGCGTCACAAATTAGGTGGTCAAACAATTCCGTTGTGGAGAAATTTGTGGAGGAATGTGGGGGGATCCAGCCTCCTTGAGAATATGAATTGATGTGGCCATGGTGAACACAAGCTGGATCCAGAATCAACGGAAAGAAACAAACAATATGTAGCAAACAGCAGAGTGAGCTGCCAGAAAGGCCTCCTGAGGTTAAGGGCATGGTTGAAGCCTGTTTCAAGTCAATAAAGGGAAGGGACAACAGCGTGAACAGCACCAACAACGCAGCTCCTGATACGCAGCGATACACGTCACACTCTGCTCGTCTGATCCAGAAACAGCTCACAACAGTGTGAAACAGGCACCAATGATGATCCAGTTCCTCCGCGCTTCACTCTCTGCTCGTCTGATCCACAAACAGCTCACAACAGTGTGAAACAGCACCAATGATGATCCTCCGCGCTTCACTCTCTGCTCGTCTGATCCACAAACAGCTCACAACAGTGTGAAACAGCACCAATGATGATCCTCCGCGCTTCACTCTCTGCTCGTCTGATCCACAAACAGCTCACAACAGTGTGAAACAGCACCAATGATGATCCTCCGCGCTTCACTCTCTGCTCGTCTGATCCACAAACAGCTCACAACAGTGTGAAACAGCACCAATGATGATCCTCCGCGCTTCACTCTCTGCTCGTCTGATCAACAAACAGCTCACAGCAGTATGAAATAGGCACCGAAACAATGATGATCCTGATCTTCTGCGCCTCACATCACGTCACGCTGCTTCACGACCTCTCTGCTGTCTGAGCCAGTTGAATGTTTTCAATGAAAATGACTGTTTTCTCCAAATGAGGCTCTTTAAACAGTTATCTACATCAGGTAAGATATTTATTATGTGGCTGTTTCCTTATCAGCCAAAAAAAGCCACCTCCAAGAATAAAATGAAAAAAGAATGAAAAAACAGCAAGTCTCAATGGAGGAGGTGAAGCTTCAGCTTCAAATTGATCCTCAGCTCGATTCAGTCCTGCTCCCATCCAGATCAGGCACTTCAAAGCAGCCGCGTGCAGCCGCACGTCTCTCAGCTGAGCACAGAGCGCGGCTCACCGTGATACCACGGAGAAGTACAGATCCTCCTCTTTAGGCAACGAACGGGTCACAGCTGAGAACGGCTTTAATGCAAACAAAGTCCCCCACAGCCAACTCGGTTTTTGTTCTGGTCCAGGTTCGGCCAGGTACACTCCCCCCCCAAACCACGAGGTCAATCAAACAAAAGGCAGCAGAAAAAATCAGTGAAATTCCTTCCGTGCGATTCTTGTTTGAAACCAGGTAAAACCACAGTTCAGAAAGGGTCCAAAAAGGGAGGAGGGGGAAAAAAACAAAACACAGAGGCTACGTGGGGTAGTCTCCCAGCTCGACGACTCACCTGGCCGGCAGGAAGCGCCCAGAGTGACCGGTGGTTGCAACAGCCGGTCCAGGACCGAAATAAAAAAAATTGTACGGTCCCGTGCGGCTCCCTGAGTCACTAACACCGTAATTCGGTAGGAAGATGGACCAAACTAATGGTCAAATCAGCTGAATTAAAAAAATAGTTTTGCTGCCTTGCTGCTGCAAAGAATGCACGCGCGAGGAGTCAGTGCATTTCTTAGAACTTTAAAGGTTCACTATGTAATTTCTGGAGAATGCTGGGATTTAGAAAAATTTTCATCAGGGAAAAGCATTCTGCTCCCTTTATTTTTTAGAACTTTTTATTAACATATAAACACAGAACAAAGCTGCGCAGCCCTCTGCCTTTTTTTCTCCCACCCGACATGTCAATCAACTCAGTAGGCATGTCAGCAAATGACCAATCAGCGACCTCAATTTGTCCCGTAGGTAAACGCTCCGCCCTGCTTCTGCTCAAATGATGTCAAGTATTTGGAGCGAAAACGTTGGAGCTTCACGCTGAGCTCTGCTGTGAACTGCCCGCAGTCCGTTCTCTGTTGAACTTGAGTTCTGCAGCTCCGCCCCCTGCTGTGTGTCCGCTCGGAGCGCTTCAATATTCTGTGATTATATGTTAATAAAACGTTTTAAAAAATATAATAAAACCATGGAGCACTTGTCCAACAACACAAAAACCAGCAGAAATCAGCAGAGGTTCACGCAGCTACGTTGGACATGATTTAATTCGCTCGTGACTTCCTCATGTCTGTCAGTGCAGGTCTGGTATGTCTGGAATGCTCCGCCCCCACTACATGTCCTGTCTCTGCGCTGCGAAGTTCTGTGATTATATGTTAATAAAACGTTCTAAAAAATATAATAAAACCATGAATCACTCGTCCAACAACACAAACACACCCTGAAATCAGCAGAGGTTCACGCAGCCACGTTGGACATGATTTAATTCGCTCGTGAGTCGTGACAAATCCATTTCCTCATTCCTGTCAGTGAAGGATGAAGCGATCACTTGACTTTTGGCAAAAAAACAAAAGAAAAGTCCAGCTCTGGGATGAAGAAGGGATATTTAATACATTTGTGTCACATACAAAACAGTCCTGCATCGCTTTGCAATCCTTTGAATGAGAACGAGCCGCGGCACTGGGGCTGGGACAGGCGGGGCGTGGGTTGGGGCGTGACAAACAACTCTGTTTTTATTGGCTGGTCATTGTCCGGGTCACTCTGTGTTTTTAGTGTTTTTATAAATGCTGATAGAGAAGCAAGGGGACTATAGTTTTTTCAGAGATTACTTTGTCTAACATCAGTCTGTCAGTAGATCGTGACAGAGTGAAGAAATATGTTAAAAATATATTGTTAGAAAAGTTACAGACTACATTACAAACTTACATAGTGCAGCTTTAACAAAAACGTTTATTTGTTTGCTGACATTATAGTAAAGGTGTGTCTGAGCTGAACTTTTCTTAATAAATGCACTTTGACGGTTAAAACATGGCGAAATGAAGCCGACGATATAAAGCGGCTTTAAAATTACTACACGCTCACCTGCCAATAATGATCACAGAAACACCTATTTATTTAATGTTTTTTATTCAAACTCATTGAATTCTTCATCCTCTGTGTCGCTGGTGAAGAGTTCTGCCAACTCCTGAGGACCTGGTAGTTGATGCAGCTCAAAGCACCGCCTCCTCTTCCACGTCCAACAAACATCCTGGCCTTTCTGAACCAACTGGATGGATTCTTTAGTGACTAAGGTCCACGCTTTATCCATCCATCCGAGGACCTGCTGAAACGTCGCGTGGCGCATCCGTCCTGTAGCCGTGAAGCTGTGCTCTCTGTCCACCATCCACTCCTCCCAAAGGCGGCGCAGAGCTGCTTTGAAGTTCCGGTTCACAGAAATGTCCAGAGGCGGAAGCACTTTTGCCTCCCAGGATGATGGCAGGAATGGAATTAAACACTTTAATTGTATCTTTAAATTGCAGCTTGATGTGCGCGCACACGCTGTCCATCTAGCAGGACCTTTTTTGCTCTAAAATATCTGTACCCGTACAGGTACACCGGTAGTCGTCAAAAGCCTAGAGGGCACTTTAGCGGCCGAAAGTGGTACTGTTCCATATTTTTCAGTCAGAATAAATAGAAACAGTCATATCTCAGCCAAAAATTGGTCTAAAAATATGGGGGGAAATCCATAAATACATTGCTTCGCCGTGTTGGTCGCAGGACATCCAATTTATGCAAAAAAAACTGTGACTTATACACCAAAAAATACGGTACTGAACTTCTTTTACATTTTATGGTTGGATGTAACTGGGACCCTGTGTACATAATCTCGTTTCATTACATATTCCACATGTGGTGTGAATGACAATAAAGAATCTCTGACTCTGACATTCCATAAAGACATGTTGAACCGTTTCAGGGAGATTGCTGGTGCACTTGTCACATAGTCCTGTTGCATGCTTTCCAATTATTTTAAGAGATTTATTAAGGCCTGTGTGTCCTGTTCTAATGCAAGTAATTATTGATTCCTGTTTCTTCCTGTTTTCCTTGTATATTCTACCTTTTTCTGAATATTGCGTAAATGTCTTCCTGTATCGGTAATGTCCCAGTTTTCCTGCCATATTTTCTTAATATATGTATTTATTATAATTTTACATTCAACTTTACATTTGTTCACTCATTTTGATCGCTTCGTCTTCCAGACCAGTGTTACACCAGCTTTGTTTCGTCTTTTTTTTTCTTTTCCTCACTCATGGGGCAAGCACAGCGGACTATTCAGCCAAACTTCGCTGTTGTTCTGAGGCTAACACATACATGTCACTCGTAGGCCACATTTAGAAAAGCACGATTGGCTGGAATTTTCAGCCAATCGTAAATCTGTTTCAGGACACTGATGCCTTCAGGGTTCACAAAAAACTCCAACCGACAATTGTGACAGGCTTACAACCGCAATTACAACCACACATTCACGGAATGGTCAAATTATCGTATTTTCTGCCTTTTTTGGAATTATTGATCGTACATCGTACAGAGGGCAAAATTGTTGTACAAATACACTAATTATTGTACAGTACACCTGGCAACACTGACCTGGAGAGAAGCAGGAAGCAGGGGGAGAGAGCGCGGGTAGGGGCTGAGTTTGCAGTGAGTGAGAGGAGGTGGGCTGTGCGGGAGAAGAAAGAACAGCAGAGCCGGCGGATTTTCAAGTAGAACTATATAGTTTGTATCGAAATATTGTCACTTTATATTGCAAATAAAATTATCGATCTTTTAAAAATATTGCCCAACCTTAGTTTCTTTATTATATTTTGTTACTAGGGGTGTAACTGTACACGTGGGTGTTTTGAACCGTTTCAGTATGGCATGTTTGGGCCACGTGCGTACCGTTTCGGTTATTTTTTTCACTCATTAACATTTTTAACGGGAGATTATCTGCAGCGGAACTAAAGTTCGTAAACTTGTTTCAGCACAGTGCTATTTTGTCTTGCAGCACGCGCAGCATTAGCAACCTAGCATCTCGTTGCGGTCTCCTGTTTGGGAACATTATGGCTTTCTTCTTAAAGGACAAGTGAACAAATCCAAAGTTGTGTCGACGTTGTTTCATGAAGATTGGATCTGCAGCAGGCAACACGTCTAACTTGTTAACACTCTTGAAACATCATCATATGAATAGAGCTCGGCCATATCATATCGTTTACGATAATACCAGTAAAAAAAGCTTTGCTGGGCAAAAAAAAAAAGATATGCTAATTTCATGATGTAATACATCAAGGCGCCCCGCCCCCTTAACAACTGAGCATGCCGAACGATCAAACCGAACTGCGCACCCCCCTTCCACCTATTGGTACTGGTGTAACGCTAATTATTTGTGCACATTACTAGCTAGCTAAAATGCTAAAAACAACGCACATCTCGGCTTCTCTCCACCCAGCTCTAAACTGCAGGTACAGACAGCTCAACTCTCTCCCCCTCCCCCCACTCCTCTCTGAGCTGCCAGTGCAAGCTGCGTCTCCCCCGCTCTAAACTGTCTGTACAAACACGTGCAACTCAACTGTCTCTTGAGATCCACAGTCGGTCCACGGACCAAGAGGCAGATGATCAGGTACAGATTAATTAGAAAAATAAATAATTCCTGCAGGAACAGAAACTGAAACACCACACGTTTCAGGGTCAGCTGATCACCTTGTTACAAGTTCTGGAAGTTATAACTAATTTGAAGGCAACATATTTTGTTGTATGTTACATTTATACCCAACAGATCTTAAGCTTCATTTTATTTAGTTGTTTTGGGAAACTACACCTGCACTTTAGTTTTTGTGGTTGTTTTTGTTGATCTATATTTTGTGCAGACTTTTTCAATCTAAATAACAGAAGGATCTTTATATATATATATATATATATATATATATATATATATATTAGGGGTTGAACGAGTACATAATTTTTAACCTCGACATTAACATAAAAAAACTCGAACGACGCTCGAGTAGCCGATGACGTCAGTGTCTTACGATGCAAAATAAATAAATAAATATAAATGCCTAAAAACGTCTTTACAAAAAGAAAAAAAAGACCAACAAAGCATTGGGAGCATTTATTATGCTCCTATCATTTATCATACTGCACATAAGTCACAGGAAAAACAATAATAATAATAATAATAATGAATTCAATTTATAACGCACTTTTCATTAATGAAAATCTCAAAGTGCTACAAGGAGCAACAGAATTAAATGACAATAAAACAAATAATAAAACAATTAAAATCAATAACAATATCAGCTAAGATCAAAAGTAGAATCATGAGGAAACTAACAAAACTATTAGTTATATTAATAATATTAAAAGTGAAAGTATAAGGCGATGAAAACCGAAACTTAAAAAACAAATGGGGCTACAGCCACACCGTACCACCGCCTGCAGCTGTGCAATTT
>JBBPBX010048801.1:8932-25609 GCA_038048925.1 Garcialebias charrua
CACCCCCAACATTTTTAATTAATCTTTGACTGCTTATTATAGATATTAATGGTCGGCAGACGCGCGGTTGAATAAAAGGAGCAGAAGATTGGAGATGAGGGGGTGTTTGTCCATTCATGCCCATCAAAGTGCATTAAAACCCTGATTCTGCCTGCATTCTGCATTAAGACCGCTCTGACATGTCTGCTTTGTGATCTCATCTGTTTGGGTCGTCAGTTGTGCATGTCCAATAAATGCTGCGGCTTAATTAACATCCATTTGGGCGATGGATCGAAACTGGTAGTATAGTCCCATCTGAAGCTTGACTGAACTTTATTTTACCTCTTTCAAGGCCGGTCAGCTCATGGTGAATTGGTTGCGTGCAGCTGGTAATTGCATGACAAGCCATAGTGCCATATCATTGGAAAATATGGCAAGCCATGTTGCCATATAATTGGATCGCGACTGATGCACTGACGCAATCAAAAGCCTGACACTGAACCGGCCTGCCCATCCAGCACATTATCATGGCCTGGCCCATCCCAAGTTCAGGTCGGATCGAGCCGGGCTTCGGGCCCGGGTTAGAAATGACAGTTCTACATACAAGTGCGTAATAGAACTGAAGTTATTTACTCAACATGGAACTGAAGTTGATTGCTCAACAAGATCCAACAAAAATTGTTATCAGTTCATGTCTCACAATTAATAACCTTGTCACACCAAATAAAAAAGTGTTATGTGTTGTCATCATTTTATGTTTCCATACAAAGACGAAATTGGCTCTCTGCATTTAACCCATCACACCTGGGTCACACCCAGATGGAGTAGTGGTCAGCTATGTAAGTGCCCAGGGAGCAATTTGGAATGCAGCCATCTGCACTGTGGTGTTAATGCTAGGCAATACAAAATATCACAAATATGCTGTATTCTGGCTGATGCTAAAAGGCTGATGCTTAAACATTTTAATGTTTAGGAGTTACACTGTCCAACAATAGCAGATGGAAGCAAGATGTATTTATTTTGGTTCATTTCAGCAACGGGGGACACCAGTGTGCCACATGTTTTATTTGACACATTCATCAGCTGTGGTCTAACATGCATGTTTTTGGTCTGCGGGATGAAACCGGAGTACCCAGAGAAAACCCACGCATGCACGGAGAGAACATGTAACATCCACCCAGAAAAGCCCCCGGCTGGGATTTGATCTGGCAACCTTCTCGCTGAGAGGTGGCAGCTCTACCAACAGTGCCACCGTGATGCCCCCGCCTCCCAAATTATTTGAAGAAATTAAACTTTTAGGCAATATAAAAATTAGAAAGCATATTTTCCTCAAATTATTAGGTGGCTAGTTTAAAAGTTTATATGATGTTAGCCATCTTAGAATTTGATGTGGCAAACATTTGACGTACCATACCATACCATACCATACCATTTTATTTATAAAGCACTTTCAACAGGAACAAGTCCACACCAAAGTGCTGGCAACGTGGCAACCCAATGTTTAAACAAAACCCTTTTTACATCTAGATGTAGCCACACATCAAAGTGAAAGTTGATACCTCACTTATTTTTCAAGTCATAATGCTTACAACATGAATGGATGGATAGAGAGAGGTTATTTCCAATTCTCACTCTTTGCTCTAGCATGAGGGACAAAACAAGTGATGATACTAATACTGTACCTAAATATGGACTACAGGCACCAAAGTCATGGGGTTATGTATTATTTGATGCACAATACAAGGATCCTCATTAAGTGTGGTCTGTCTTGGTTTGTTAGAACTTTCACAGTTAGAGTGGATGATCTCATTATTTTATTAACCTTTATTTAACCAGGCAAATCCCATTGAGATCACAGATCTCTTTTGCAAGGAAGGCCTGGGTCTGAAGACTGCCTAACATGCATGTTTTTGGTCTGTGGGAGGAAACCGGAGTACCCAGAGAAAACCAACGCAAGCATGAGAAGAACATGCAAACTCAACAAAGAAAGACCCCAGGTCCTACCGGAGATTGAATACAGGACCTTCTTACTGTGAGGCAACAGTGCTGAGCCATTGTGCTGCCATGGTCTCACATTGGTTGTGACATCAAGCCACTGTTATATCTAGGAAATAGGCTATATGCCACGGTCTTCCGTTCTAGCACTTCCGCATTCATGGGCCAGACGGCGCACTTCCGGTTCACAGCCACAGGATGGCGATCTTTACACAATCTCTGCAGGACTTGCCGACAGTCAATGATGTGTACAGAATTATTCAGACCTTGTCTAAAGCGCACATCTAAGAAAGACAAAGGATTTAAGCTTTATGTGTCCAACTACATAAATAACTCTGAAGGTAAGTCTGTATTTGTTTTCAGTTCACCAAACTGCATCATGTAGGCTAACACAGCTAACATAGTTAACCCTTGCTAAATTGTTGAGTAAACGTGTTTTGTCTGTACATTTCTGATTTAACACAAATGTTAGTTTCAAACAAGGAGGCAGGAGAAGTCAGGGCTGAGTGTTTACAGTCCATGAGGAGCAGCCAGAAGCCACTGTTTGAGTCAAAGCCACCTGACAGTTCAGTTTCAAACAAGGAGGCAGGAGATTTAGACCAGATTTAGAAACACAAGTTATTTTAATTTAATTATTTTAATTCAAGTTTGTGTACAAAACTTGAGTTGAAGTTAAATATCAGACAATATAAACTCTTTATATTCAACACATGTCTGCTATATGGTTTTGTGAATCTCACTGTTTATAGCAGCTCTTAATAAGAGATGTTTTCTTTCACTGTACAGGACACCGTAGTGATGATGAGGAGGGAGCCAGCTGGTCCAGCCTGGATGTTTGTGAGCTGAGATCGGATACAAACACCAAATACAAACAAGTTGCTCCACTGATGACGAAGGACATGTGATCCATGTGGATGGTTGAACAGAAGAGCTGCTTCATCACTTACCTTTGTCTGACTGATTAATGTTTTTAAATCTCCATTAGCTGTCGAGGAAGCTGTGACTTAAAGTCAGAAGCTGTAATGCTATAAACTGTTTAAATCTTGTGCCTCATATGTTTTCTACAGTAATGTAACATCATCATCAAATTTGTTTTTAATAAACTGGCTAAAATAAACTGAACTCTAAGCCTGTCTTAAATCAACATACACATTTTTTTGGGTGATAATAAGAAGACAAAGTCAGAATGTTTTGAACATTTTATTTTCTTACAAGTAGTAAGTAGTGTGACTGTAGTGTCAGGGTACAGTAGTCCTGAAGTCTGCAGGTAGATTTTTATGCATCTGCTCTTCAGGTATCGGGTCCTAATTGAGCCGAGTACTGTCAAAAAGTTGCAGTGATAATCCGCCTGACCGTGGACTGATGGACACCGTACCGGTCAGCAAGGTCCCGTTGCTTTCATCCAAGGTCAAGGTCATTTAAGAACAGGAAGAACTCAACGGGCTGCAGGATATGGGTTGACGGGGTGGTGTGGATAAATAATCAATAAATAACACTGAACAACTGGTAATAACTAATAATTCAATCTCAATGTCACTACTTGTGCAATAACCTGTCACACAACCTGTGTAATGTTGATTATGTGTAGTGTATATATATATATACTGTATATATATAACTATGTGCATGTTAGCTTGTACTGTATTACTAGTTTGAAATACTTACAGTAGTTCATTCAAATTCATCCTGCTGCATCATTACTGTATATCCAACCATGTTTACTGTCTCTCTTCAGGACTTTGTGAATATTATAATTACTTTTTCACTTTGCATGCTTTTAGTATAGTTTGATTTTTAGCAAGTCAAATCTGCTCTTCTCATCCTGAGCACTTCATTGTACTGTTAACTCTGTGTTAACCTGTATATGACAAATAAACACAACTTGAACTTGATGGGGAGTTCCTCTCATCTCATTCTTGGTGAACACTGACCATGGATGGCAGAGCAGTCACATCAGGAGGTCAGATGATGCAAACCTGAAAAAACAAAAAAGTGTTCATATTTACCTTCATAACGTAAAAAACCAAACAGAGAACTCTTTATGAGAGTTATGCTTTAAAATAAATAATTACATCTCAGGAAATAAAAGTTTAATTGAAGTGAAACAGTTCTGGTTTCATATTAAAGGAAACTGCAGAGAATATTTCAGAGGTGTAACAGCCCTGAAGTTACTAGGAGTTTACAAACATATTTACAGATTAGAAAACTGTTAAAATCTGAATATTATTTTAAAAGTATGTAGTTACAAACTTTTATTAAATCACTCTCATGACTCCAACATTAAAGCTCCCCTGACATCATCTTTTAACTTTCCATAAAATGGCACAACATATATATATATATATATATATATATATATATATATATTAAGATTGACCTCTGATCGTTTTTGCTAAAACAATGTGAAATGAATGAAAATTCCTCTCAAAAACAGTTTAAAATTAGCGCCTTTTTTTCACACGATAAATACGGGGTTTCCCCGTCGCGCGATTATGACGTCACTTCCAGACTCGCGTCAAATGCGCACCTTGTTTACAATGGACAAGATAACGCGACCCGTCCAATTTAGCCATCTAAAACTTTATATTTTAGCGGTTTGACTCCAGAGAAGCCAAAGTTATTTCCAGTAAACAGCAGGTTATAATTTTTTTTCAGCTCCTGCTGGTTTTTGGAGACTTTTCACTTCAGGAAGTGAGCAGCTCTGTGAGGTCTTACACAGCAGCTGATATGAGAGTCAGAAGGAATTCTACATGTAAATAGTTTTCACAGCACTGAAATGGTAATATATTAGTTAATGTTTCTAATAATTATTCAACATTAATTTATAGTTTAAAAAATTAGTCCCTTTTAAATTATCTGTTAAATATATTATTCTTTTTATTTTGTTTGTGTTTTCAGGTTTCCAGGTCTCCAGTCCATCACCTGAGGCTCTTCCTGTTGAACCACTAGTACAACCCAGACTTTCACATCACAGCAGGTAAGATTGCATCAACAAAAAGAATAGTACTCAACAATATTCTTTGATGTAAATCTGTTGATTTTCTGTGGTTCTGATGAGGGAAGTGACAAAGTGGATGCAGCATTCAGCCCATAATGGACCCAGATGTCCCCTGCGTCCAGACCTACAACACCTGGACATCCAGGAGCGTGGACGAGGAGGTGGTGGAGTCTGAAGACATTAGTTTGACCCATTGTCTTAATATACAGTATACAGGTAGTCCCCGAATTACGAGCGCTCTGATCTGCGAGGTTCCAGACTTACGAGCTGCGAATTTTTGGAAAAAACGAAAAAAATACTGAGTTTTCATGTGTTTTTTCACTACAGTTAGCAAGTTAAGCATATAAACACACGTTTCCGATCATTTTTATGCACTCAAAAGTAGTTTTTAGATGAAAATAGAGTGTTTTTAGGTGCGCTGGCGAAATTTACGAGCGGACTTCCGGGTTGAATTTTTGGAAAAAACGAAAAAAATACTGAGTTTTCATGTGTTTTTTCACTACAGTTAGCAAGTTAAGCATATAAACACACGTTTCCGATCATTTTTATGCACTCAAAAGTAGTTTTTAGATGAAAATAGAGTGTTTTTAGGTGCGCTGGCGAAATTTACGAGCGGACTTCCGGGTTGAATTTTTGGAAAAAACGAAAAAAATACTGAGTTTTCATGTGTTTTTTCACTACAGTTAGCAAGTTAAGCATATAAACACACGTTTCCGATCATTTTTATGCACTCAAAAGTAGTTTTTAGATGAAAATAGAGTGTTTTTAGGTGCGCTGGCGAAATTTACGAGCGGACTTCCGGGTTTACGAGAGAAATGGCGGCCGTTCCAAATTACGAGATTTCCGGTTTACGAGCGCCTCCTTGTGACGGATCTCGCTCGTAAATCGGGGAATACCTGTACTGCATATGATATATACTGTGTGTGTCTGTGTGTTTTATCATCAATCCACAGAAATGTCTTCACATGAAGAGTGTACCCAGGTGGAGGAGAACAAACCTTGATATTGTTCAACAACAGATGGAGACATCTTCAGGATCTGTAGAACATCAGGACTGATGCTGCAGAAAGCTACGTTTGTGCATCAAGACATCAAAATATGCAGAAATACTACAACTGGACAGAGCATGGAGATGAAAATGAATCAATGAATTTAATATTTTTTCTGACTGTTCAAATGAACATATTGTTTGAAAAAAAAGGATAACAATGAACCAAGTGTTTCTGTAGTTATGTGTAAATAAAGTTACAGTAGTACACTATATTATCTGTTAGTGTTGAGTTATTCTTTGTGAGAATATTTGTGTATCTGTTTTAATTTCATTCGTGCATCTACAACTCACAGCTCATACTTTAGTAAAAACAAAATTGGTGAATGTTGAAAAAAACATTTTATTAAAATAAAACCATCCCATATTATCAAATAAATGAAAACCTCTGGGGAAACATTAATATGAACAGATTATCAAAAAAAATTGAGTTTAAAAAATATCAGCAAGTGGTGTTTGACTTCATCAGCTCTGTAAAAATGACTCCAACACCTCCTCGTCCACCCTCCTGTCCAGGTGTTGTAGGTCTGGACGCAGGGGACATCTGTCTAGTTTCTCCTCATCCTGCTGCTTGTACACTTCTTCAGACTCCACCACCTCCTCGTGCACGCTCCTGGATGTCCAGGTGTTGTAGGTCTGGACGCAGGGGACATCTGTCTAGTTTCTCCTCATCCTGCTGCTTGTACACTTCTTCAGACTACACCACCTCCTCGTGCACGCTCCTGGATGTCCAGGTGTTGTAGGTCTGGACGCAGGGGACATCTGGGTCCATTATGGGCTGAATGCTGCATCCACTTTGTCACTTCCCTCATCAGAACCACAGAAAATCAACAGATTTACATCAAAGAATATTGTTGAGTACTATTCTTTTTGTTGATGCAATCTTACCTGCTGTGATGTGAAAGTCTGGGTTGTACTAGTGGTTCAGGAAGAGCCTCAGGTGATGGACTGGAGACCTGGAAACCTGAAAACACAAACAAAATAAAGTAAAAGAATAATATATTTAACAGATAATTTAAAAGGGACTAATTTTTTAAACTATAAATTAATGTTGAATAATTATTAGAAACATTAACTAATATATTACCATTTCAGTGGTGTGAAAACTATTTACATGTAGAATTCCTTCTGACTCTCATATCAGCTGCTGTGTAAGACCTCACAGAGCTGCTCACTTCCTGAAGTGAAAAGTCTCCAAAAACCAGCAGGAGCTGAAAAAAAATTATAACCTGCTGTTTACTGGAAATAACTTTGGCTTCTCTGGAGTCAAACCGCTAAAATATAAAGTTTTAGATGGCTAAATTGGACGGGTCGCGTTATCTTGTCCATTGTAAACAAGGTGCGCATTTGACGCGAGTCTGGAAGTGACGTCATAATCGCGCGACGGGGAAACCCCGTATTTATCGTGTGAAAAAAAAGGCGCTAATTTTAAACTGTTTTTGAGAGGAATTTTCATTCATTTCACATTGTTTTAGCAAAAACGATCAGAGGTCAATCTTAATATATATATATATGTTGTGCCATTTTATGGAAAGTTAAAAGATAATGTCAGGGGAGCTTTAAATCTACAAGTGCAGGATGTGGAGTCGAGTCATATTCATGTTTCTTACTGAGCTGCAGCTGCTGTGTTCTCCTCCTCCTCGCTGTCCTCTTTGCTGCTTCTCCCAAAGCCGCGGTCATGGAAGGGAGAATAATTCCACAGGAACAATGCAGGTACAGCTCCTTTTTAACCACTGTTTGATGCTGGCTCTTGAATATTCTGAGGTTTAAAACGCCAGCTACAACCGAGTGTTAGCTTTAAGGCTAACTCGGTTAGCCACGAACTCTGGCATTAAATGTTAAAAACTAAGCGCTCTATTGTCCCTGCTATTCACTGGACACAACGGCACACAACAAATCTCTCTTGTTGTACCAGTAGCTCGCAGATAATTTACCATTTGTGTCTTTTACATGGTCTAGTTCTAGAAGCTACCACTAACAACAACTGCCGTCGACCAGAACCGGAAGTGCAACGTAGAGCCCACATTTTAACGGAAGTACGTCACCACTACCCGTGGCATATAGCCTATTACACAATGCATCTGCCTGGCCTCTTGCAAACCCACATTGTGTCCTCTGTCAAACACTGTTAAGAGGCTAGCCTGTATAAATAAAGGTTGAATGAATGAATGAAAAGTGCTGAACATGTTGTCTAATGTGTGTATTGCCTCTTATTCATTGTAAAGTCTAACCCTGGTTCTTACAGGCTCTGGTTTACTTTCAGCAGAGTGCCCCCTCAATGTGGGCGGGATCATCATAGCTCTATCACACAGCCAGCCAGAAGAAAGTAGTTGAAGGAAATGGCATTAAGGAACAGTCGCCAGAAGTATGACTCATCAGTGATGTGACCCTCGAGCCAGCAAACTAATGAATGGCTAGCAGTCTGCTGATGTCAAATGTGCAGCACCAGCCCTGTCCGAATGGAACCCCAGGTCTCTGGGTTCCAAAAATCGAGCTGTAACTGTGCCAGACCCTCACTGCCAACACTCAAAACACTGGGCAGAACCTGGGTTGGGCCAGGCCATGCCTTACAATGCATAAGGGCTTTATGACGCATCCTTTGTGCATGCAGACCTTTTACTTACTATTCTGACTGATGCTCAGATATTTCTCTAACTTCCTGAGAACACTATTCATTCAGTCCATGACACCATGCCTCCTTTCACACCTATTCTAGACACTCCAATTCTGGGTTGTTTACATACCCATCACTGGTCTGCTTGAGAGATAAATTATGTGACTCCTTGTGACTCAATGAGTCTAACCTAATTCCTTCAACCTGTATAAATAAAGGTTGAAATGAATGTTTAAATTGTACCCTGACCCATTCCTTCTGAATGTTTATCTTTGTTTGTTCTGTATGCATTCAATTTGGCCTTTCATCTGTAAATTTGTCAGATTCAAACGTACAACTAAAGATAAGTTAAAAAGAAGCAAACACTGGCACAAGTTTGCAACAGTTCAATACTCTGTTCTCAGCTGATAGCTTTCCACTCCCACAGTTCGTCAGAGTACACACATCCTGTATCCACTACTTCAGGACATATTCTATAGAGAGAGAAAAAAACTGAGGGGCTTGATGGGATGGTGTTTAACCCATTGCAAGTAACCCCTCAGCTAAAAGGGTCATCAATGTCAGCCGGATGAACATCTGCCTGATGTTGTACACTTGGCTGACCAGAGCGACACACATTCAGGCGAGGACATGGAGGAATTGGCATTTAAAACTCTGAAGGAAAAGATGGGATGTTTAAGTTCGATGTATTTACACCAAAACAATAAAAATAGTATATATGAAGAGGCACACAAACAATAGAATAGGACAAGGACATGGTTTCTACAGAGGTGGAAAAGGAAGTACGGTAAACAAAACTCAGAGAAGGAAGTCCCAGTAGGAAAGATTTTGGGAGAAGGGAAGTGTGTTGGATGTGTGAGTGCATAAGCATATGTGGAGGATGTGTTCAACTAACAACATAGATCCAACTGACTTTGAAACCACAAAAGGCTAGAATAGATTCATTTTCTGTTTTCTGTATAAAAGTCGGAGGCAGCATGTCCTTTACAAGGTGAAAGGCAGTTAAAGGAAACATCTGCTTTCTTTCAGCTCCACTAACTTCACCCTGATTATGAAAAATTTAGCCACTTTGTTAATAAAAGCCTGAAATTGTCGTCATTTTCAAATGTGTATTAATATATGAAGCCTAAAATGTGCTGCCGCTTTGAAAAGCTCAATTATATCTTGGGCAAGGGCAGAGATAAGCCAGGGTAAGCTTGAATACATCGAGGTGAAAACGTTTATTCCAGAAGAGTTACTGCAATATAGGTTTTATTTCACCTTTCTCCTTTTCTGCCTCGGAACATGTCGGGCAGAGAAGTTACATCATTTTTTTCATTTACTTTTCATTTAAGACTCTTTAGAAATATATCAGTATGTAAAGACTTTATAGAAGCTCATATAAAAGAATCTAATATAATTTCAAAGTAGTAACTATGAGTGATGACTCAGCAGCAAATTTCACTCTTTTTGAACCAAAGTGCGTTTTCGAGCAAAGTTTTGATCTTATAAATGATTCAAAGAATTTATTGTATTTGCTCCATGAATGCAATCCTTTCCTTACCTTTGATTTTGATGGGGTGGAAATAAAATACATCAAGATACTGTTGATAATGTTCCAATTTTTTTTCTTACACGAGGTGTTCGTTTGCACAAAGCTGTAGTCATTTTGCTAGTTAAAAAAAAAGATATTTGTTTGAATGTATTTCAGCTAATCAGTCATCCTAAAGTTATCACTTGTGTTTATTTTTCTGTGCATTTTATGGTTGTTGAAATTGCAAACTATACAAATGTGTGTGCTGATAGATGTTTTATTTAGTTATTACTCAGTGAGGTTTATTATTATGCAGTCAGTCCTACTCAAGTATTCAGGTATTAAAGCATTCACACGTTTTGACTGTCTCAGATTTAACCTCTTAGCATTTATATTTACATACAGTGGAGAAAATAAGTATTTGATACACCGTCGATTTAGCAAGTTTTCCCACCTACAAAGACGAGGGCTGTAATTTTTATTGTAGATACACTTCAACTGTGAGAGACAGAATCTAAGAAAAAAATACAGAAAATCAAATTGTATGATTTTTAAATAACTAATTTGCATTTCATTGCATTAGATATGTATTTGATACAATAGAAAAATATAAAATCTGGTACAGAAATCTTTGCAGGAGTTACAAAATTCAGATGTTCCCTTTAATTCTTGACCAGGTTTGGACACACTTCAGCAGGGACTTTGGCCCACTCCTCCATACAAATTTTTCAGGTTTTGGGACTGTGACTGGGCATCATTGAATTTCAGTTCACCACAAAGATTTTCTATTGGGGTCAGGTCTGGAAACTGGCTAGGCCACTCCAGGACCTTGAAATGCTTATTATGGAGCCACTCAGTTGCTCTGACTGTGTGTTTGGGGTCATTGTCACGCTGGAAGACCCAGCTATGAGTCCAATGGTAAATGGAGCTTACTTATATAGCGCTTTCCAGCCCCCTTTGAGAGGCCCTAAAGCGCTTCACAGTACCAACCATCCACCCATTCATACACACATTCATACACCGGTAGCGGTAGACTGCCATGCAAGGCGCCAACCAGTCCTACAGGGAGCAACTTGGGGTTAACTGTCTTGCCCAGGGACACAACGAGGTATGCCCGGACCGGGGATCGAACCCGAGACCTTCCGGCCCTGAGCCGGCTGCCCTGCCTCTACACCATCTCAGCCCCATCTTCAATATTCTTACTGAGGGAAAGAGATTGTCGGAAAAAATATCATGATACATGACTCCATCTAGCCTGGCCCTCGCCTTCCTGCACAGCTCCGCTCAATTCTCATTTCCCTTCACTGCTCAGTCAGGGACTTCTCCCATAGACAACGATTTCTCCGGCAGATTTTTGACCGGACCAATCAGAGAACAGAAGGGGCGGAGTTTTTGGCCCCTAACCCACGCCCCCACCTGTCCCAGCGCAGCCAGCGAGCAGCCACATGTTCTCATTCAAAGCGATGCAAAGCGATGCAGGACTGTTTTATATGTGACACAAATGTATTAAAGAGAAACTAAACCCAAAATTAACTTTTTTTAGCTGATAAACTCCCTAGAATGTGTTTAAAATGTTATTTAGCACTATGGCTGTGTTTATTTTCACATAATTGTGCGTATCTGTGTAAATCGGCAATATTTGGTCTAAAAACGTGTTTACGGTAGGTCTATGGGTTGAACATAGGTATTGCACCTTAATTTTCATATTGGTCAGGACTGTTCACTCTGATGTGTCTTGTACACTCTGACGTCACAAAGGTGGTTCAAACAGAGCCAATCCCCTGCAGAGATGAGAAGGTCCTGCAGCTGTGCATACCTTATATGGAATGGAAGTGCTACATTTCACTCCTGAAAAGCTTTCTTTTTTTCTTTTCATTTTCATTTTTGTAAGCCTTTGGTTTTGGATGGAATGGGTGGAATAGATAAATACATCTACATGTTTATTCTTTGTTGTTGCTTGGTGTATGTTGTTGGCTAGAGGTTTAATTTGTTTTAGGTTGTTGCTGGTGGAGGCGTGAACAGCACAACTCTACCTCCACCCCTCCTTGTCTCCCGACACGCCCATTTTGAGGGTGATTTTGAAAATGCTTCTGGGGAGGAGTTACCGATCCACAGGGTGTGGAGTTCCTCTTTAATTTCCCCTTCTTAATCCCTTATCTGGAGTTTTCTTTTGTTTTTTTGGCCAAAAGTCAAGTGATCGCTCCCTCCTCCCTCCTCCTCCTCTCCCTCCGCTGATGAGGAAATGCCTCAAGTTGTCACGAGAGAATTAAACTCGGGTTTTACGTTGCTGCCCGAGTCCCATCAGATTTTCTGATCTTCTGGTGTGCTGGACCAGCAATCCATGGTTTTATTTTATTTTTTTAGAACGTTTTATTAACATATAAACACAGAATATGCAGCGGCAGGCTGCAGCAAGAGAAAATGCTGCAGGAGGCGGAGCAGATGTCAAGTTCAACAGACCACGGGGGAGCAGCGTATGGCTCTGAGGGGGAGGGAGCAGAATGCTTTTCCCTGTTCAAAATTTTTCTAAGATCCAATGGTTTTGTTCCTCAGCAGAGGCCACGCCTCCAGCAAGAATTGGTTCTCTATGGAGAAAGTCCAGACCCTAGTACGAAGCAAAGTGAAGGAGAAGGGTCTGGTTTTAACCAGGCTAGACTCCATATATCCTCCCTTCCATACAATAAAGTCATCATGTCCCCTTTGCAGAGAAGCACCCCCAAAGTATGATGTTTGCTTCACATTTGGGATGGTGTTCTTGGGGTTGTACTCATCCTTCTTCCTCCAAACATGGTGAGGTGATTTGATACCAAAAAAAAAAAAAAGTATACTAAGTAAGTAAATAAAATACTTTTAGCTAATATTTGATTTAAACCTTGGGTCAGCATATGCATGTGAACATTTAGGCCAGTCCAGTCTATTTCTTGGCAGATCTTGCAGTTCATCTGTTAGCTTTAGCTACTTTTTTATTTTTAGTTAGCTATTCTTAGGTCGTGTTCGGTCTCTATACAACAGATGCAAGAGTTTGGTTTGCTTTGCCAGCAGTAAGTCGGAACCCTTCAGGATAGGAGTTGGGGAACTCGCAGCGGTCTTCACGGACATCTTTAGCATCTCGCTGAGTCAGGCCATCGTCCCCACCTGTTTCAAAGCCACCACCATCATCCCTGTCCCAAAGAAGGCAACGCCCGCATGCCTCAATGACTATCGCCCAGTAGCACTCACCCCCATCCTGATGAAGTGCTTTGAACGGCTAGTCATGAAAAGCATCACATCTGTCCTCCCTGCCTCCCTGGATCCCTTCCAATTTGCATACCGACCTAATCGCTCAACCGACGATGCCATCTCCTCTGCCCTCCACACAGCTCTCACACATCTGGACACGAAGGACTCTTATGTTAGAATGCTGTTCATCGACTTCAGCTCGGCATTCAACACCATCATCCCCCAACAGCTCATCCATAAACTGGACAGTCTGGGGCTGAACACCTCAATGTGTAACTGGCTGCTAGACTTCCTGACCGGGAGACCACAGACAGTACGGATCGGGAGTAACACATCTAGCACCATCACATTGAACACAGGGGCCCCACAAGGATGTGTGCTGAGCCCCCTTCTATTCACCCTGCTAACACACGACTGCACACCATCGTACAGCTCCAACCACTTCATCAAGTTTGCGGACGACACAACAGTGGTAGGTCTCATCAGCAACAACGATGAGACGGACTACAGGAACGAGGTGAGCCGCTTGGCCTTGTGGTGCGGACACAACAATCTCACTCTCAACGTGGAGAAGACAAAGGAGATTGTCGTGGACTTCAGGAAGAGGGATGCACAACATGCCCCTCTGACCATCAACAGCACCGCAGTGGAGAGAGTGGACAGCACCAAGTTCCTGGGAGTGCACGTCTCAAAGGACCTGTCCTGGAGCAGGAACACTGCAGCACTGGCGAAGAAGGCTCACCAGCGCCTCTACTTTCTCCGCAAGCTGAAAAGGGCTGGAGCTTCAACCTCCATCATGTGCACCTTCTACAGAGGTGCCATAGAAAGTGTCCTGACCAGCTGCATCACTGTGTGGTTTGGTGCATGCACTGCATCCTGCCGCAAGAGCCTCCAGCGCATCGTGAAAGCAGCTGAGAAGATCGTCGGCACCTCCTTGCCCTCACTGCAGGACTTACACAGCAAACGCCTCACTCGGAAAGCCCACCGCATGGCAGGTGATCCCACACACCCACTACACAGCCGCTTTAGACTGCTGCCATCAGGGAGGAGACTGAGGAGTCTCCAGGCTCGTACCAGCAGACTGAGAGACAGCTCTGTTCATCAGGCAGTCAGAATGCTAAACACTCTGCCTGCTCTGCCTCCCCTCCCATTTGAACTGCCTTAACACAAAAAACTTTCTCACACATTACCACTCAACACAAAGTTTTTAACACTGGACTCTGTGTCATCAAACGGGTTATTCACTAAACTCTCGGTCATGTGCTCATTCAGTTTGCACTACTTCTCATATTTGCACTAATGTTTGTATTACATTACTGCCTATAGTCATACTACTGTTTACATTCACTGTTTACATTTATTAATACGGTTTACATTTATTACTACTGCTTTACATTTATTACTACTGTTTACATTTACACTACTTTTATCTACACTACTGCAGATACATATACAGCATTCTCTGACTAGCCTTATCTAAGGATGCCAAATGTGCCTTATGTGCCTCACTGCATATGCCACTTTGCCTCTATACCAACATCAACTACCTCATACATATACTGTGTACATTAACTTATATGCTGCTGTGCCACTCTTTGCAAATGTCAACGCTAGAAACTTCAGTTTATTTTATAGATATACTTTTTATACTTTATACTACTATGCAAAAACTCAGGACAGTATTACACTTTTATTATTTCATTTTATGCTTATGTTCATTGGGTGTTTGGTGTTTTAGGGGTGTTTGGTGTTTCAGTGTTGGTGTTAATTTTCATACTTTTATACTATTATGAAAAAACTCAGGACAGTGTTACACTTTTTTACTATTTTATGCTTATGTGTATTAAATGTTTTAGTGTTTAGTGTTTAGATGGTTACTGTTGCACCGAGGGACTGAGAGAAATGCAATTTCGGTCCTGTGTATGTCCTGTACATATTGCAGTTCTGACAATAAAGTTGACTTTGACTTTGACTTTGATTCTGCCAGGGCTGCTTTTATGGACATAATTTCTCAGTGCAGCCATTGGGCAGAGATATTCCAGTTCAGTGGCCTCAGAATTCCATCTCTGCTTTTTGCAGATGATGTGGTCCTGTGGGCGTCATCATGTTGCGATCTTCAGCTCTCACTGGAGCGGTTAGCTGGAGTAACCAGGCTGGGATGAGAATCAGCACCTCCAAATCTGAGGCCATGGTCCTCAGTCAGAAAAGGGTGAACTGCTCTCTTCAGGTCAAGGGTAAGGTTCTGCCTCAAGTGGAGGAGTTCAAGTATCTTGAATTTTGTTCATGAGTGAGGGAAGAATGGAGCGTGAGACTGAAAGACAGATTGGTGCAGCGTTTGAAGTATCGTGGACTCTGTGTCGGTCTGTTGTGTTGAAGAGGGAGCTGAGCTGTAAGACAAAGCTCTCTGTTTACCAGTCAATCTACATTCACCTATGGTCATGAACTCTGTCTGGGTAGTGACAGAAAGAACGAGATCGCGGATACAGGTGGTTGAAATGAGTTTCCTCCGTAGGATAGCTGGACTCTCCGTTAGAGAAGGTGAGAAGTTCAGGTATCCAGAGTAGAGAGGAGATTTGGAGTAGAACCGCTGTCCGCTGCTCCTCCACATACAGAGAAATCAGTTGAGATGGTTCGAGCATCTAGTAAGGATCCTTGAGCGCCTCCCTAGGAAAGTGTTCTGAGCATGTCTGACTGGGAGGAGACCCTGGGGAAGACCCAGGCCAACCGAGATATGTCTTATTGTTGGCCTGGGAAGGCATTGGAGTCTTCTTAGAAGAGCAAGAAAAGGTGGCTGTGGAAAGAACCTCCCTGCTCAAGCTGCTTCACCTGCGACCCGACTTCGGAATAAGCGGAAGATAATGTATGTACAGGTATGTATGTATGTGTGGATGGATGGATGAATGGATGGATGGATAGATGTTTAACTTACCATTTCTACTGTTTGTCCTTAACTGTAGAAATTAACATAGCTAATATTTTAGGTACAGTTTTAAGCCCCCAGTATAATAATAATAATAATAATAATAATAATCATTTTATTTAAAAGCGCCTTTCAGGACACCCAAGGACACTTAACAAACCAATACAGTGTAATACAGATCAAACAATATCAGCAACAAATTGACATATAAAATACATAAAGATTATAAAATGCAAAATAATAAAAATACATTTAGTAGAGTTAGTGATAAGCTAGTCTAAAGAGATGTGTTTTCAGGGCTGTCTTGAACAGAGAAAGGGAGGTGGTGTTTTGAAGGTCTGGCAGTAGAGTGTTCCACAGGTGAGGGGCAGAGCAGGTGAAGGCCCTGCTC